>APFE030380091.1:0-22457 GCA_000404065.3 Pinus taeda
AGAGCCCTAGAAAATAAAAATTTCTAAGTTAATTTTACTTTAAGCGTTGATTTTAATGGTTGTTCTTTAGGACAAAGGTGACGGAGATGAAACTTGATGGTGTATAGACTCGACTCCAATTCTCTAAAAGATGCACCTAAGATGATTCGATAACTTTTCTTTTCAATGAATGTTCTAACTAAGGGAGTTGAGAGAATGCAATCTTTTCAACAAAAACAACTTTCTCAAAAGACAATCAAAGAAACAATTCTCTTTATCTTTCAAAGCACACAAAACACGACCACTCTCTACTTCACGAAAAATTCCTTTCTCTTTCAAAGACGTCAAATGTTACTCTAAAGCAAATGTCGCAAAGGATATTGTTGATATTTTCCTATTTAATAAAAGCATGTAAAACTAATCTAATCAAAGTAATTTCAAGATCTATGCAAATCTATGAAAAATCACTCAAAAGTAAATCAAATGAAATGTATCTAACCTTATACTTAACAAATTAATCTAAGAAGAAAAAGCTTACTAGGATGATTCTGGGATGTTTTACTTGGCAATGATTAATCCAAGGACTAGTTTATGCAGAATTACAAACTAATCAAAACAAAACTCAATCTCTTTTTGTTCTTTTTTAAAATGAAATTCACAACTTTAAATGAACAAGTTATATTGAAATTCTGCAAAGAGGCAACACAAAGGTAGGTCACTCACGAGGGTAGATTTTGTGACTGGTCCGACTCCTGAGAAGACTGACAAAACCAGAGATATCTAAGGCTTTGCTACTTCTAAACCCAAAGTCACTACAGGACCAATATAAAAACCAAAACCCTAAGGCTAAAATCTCAAGGAATTTCACTAAAACTTTCGACACTAATGGAAAAAGTATAGGTGAAGAGTTTTTGACAGTCAACCAGTGGATCTGGGCAGTAAAGACTAAGAAAAACAAAATTCAAAAGGAAAAAGTGATAAAAAAGGGGAAATTCTCTTAATTTTAACAGGGTACGCAGGCAGCCTGTTTAACTAGGTGCGTGCACGCTCTGTGTACACAGATACAGTGCGTACAAGTACGCACTGTGTCTAACTCAGAGGGTGCATACTGTTGTAAAACAAAGAAAACCTAAGTTCTAATCCAACCCTAAGCTAAGCCACCCAAAAACACAGTTAAGCAACCAAAAAGCAAAAGAAACAAGACTCTTTTCAGATCAAAGTAATAATCAAAGGAAAAATCAAACACATCAATGGATTCCCCAGTTGAGTCGCCAATTTGTCATGCGGAAAGAGTTATTTTTGCGGACAAACCTAACCTCCCTAGGAGTCTAAGACTCTCTAGTGACAAACAAACCAAACAAGAGCAATCCTTCTCTAAACATACATTATTCTATGAGAAACCAAGTGTTTTCCGATTTTACCTTAGGTCCAACGCTTGTTGTAGCAGTCCAGCCTTGCTGATCCAGATGAGCTCCTCCTTCACTTTAAGACCTGCATACACTAACAAAGCAAACGATTACATAACACCTGAATATTTCATAAAACAAAGCATATTCATCACATAGACCAAAGAGTACATGAAATAATTCATTAACAACAAATCATTGAGAAGAATGGACTTATTTGTATTAAGGAAACAAAAAAGGAACCATTACAACCTGAGCGTTGGTGTTGTGCAAGCTCCTCCCAGGGTCCAGCAAGAGATTTCCTCTACTTTGACAAGCTCACCCACTCCCACTATGGCAACAAGGAAGGATAGTGATCTCTCCTCACAAGTCAACAATGGAAGTCCTAATTCCAGCAGCATTTAACCTTTAGAATGTTCAGCTTTCAACCTCCCCTCCCCTGGCCCAATGCCTGTATTTATAGTATTCTAGAGGAAGTTATTCAGTTCCAACATCAATGGGATACTCCCTCTTTGGATGGGGTAGCTCCTCTCTTGATGGGATAAGTTCCTCTATCATAGGGATGCATGAACCATCTGGAGGCGCTCAATACACGTCAAACACTCTTCTAGAAGGCTCTAGAAGTGACCACAAGTAACTTTTTAAAGATGAAACTCGCGCCTTTTGAGCTTTACAGGGGTACGCACCCAACCTTTGGCTTACAGAGCGTACAAGTACGCAGGTACAGTGTGTTTGGAGTGCATACACGCAGGAAAGGTAGAGAGAACCTGCGTACCCAGAGATAAACATGTTTTTAACTGACTTTCTCTCTTTTTGAAGTTTGACATGAAGAGTAGAGGTATGAGGCTTGACAAGGAGGACAATATGACTATTGATGGAGCCATATTAACTGCAGATAGTCATGGTGACAAATTTCAGTGTAACAAGACCTCACACCATTTGGTGTGGGTGTTTTGGAAGTTTTAGTGTCTATGAATAAACGCTTAAACCCCTAGACTAGTAGCTAAGTCTAGGACAACAATGCAAAGCATTCTCTACTTTTTCTATGACCAATAGATTAAATAAGAGGTAAAGAAGCCTACCTGAAGATTTTGCTTACTCCTTATCTCCCTTGACCAATTCTTTTGCTCCTTTCCGTACTTAATCCACTTGAAGAGTACCTGCACACATATAGAAGACAAAAACTTATCAAAGCATATGATAATGATCTATTGATTAAACATAGCATGGAATTAAGTGCATAGTACACATATGAAAGCATCATTGAATAACACAAGCATATGGAAAAAGATTTGAACACTTTATTAGTAAAAGGAAGAGTTACAACCCAATTTTCTTGATTCTGTATCATTCCTCCAGTTCAATCCCATCCTCTCCTCATAGCAAGCAAGACATTTTGGCATCATTATAATACTTGAAAGCAACTCAAGTCTCATACTAACAACATCTCCCTATAATTCAATGATTTCTAGCCCCTGATCACTTAGATGAGTGGTCTTTCTATAGGTGAATGAACGAAGTTATGCCATAAATGGTGACAATGAATGCCCTCCCAACCTTAGGATTTAGTTCCATGGAGGAAGGGATAAAGGGTTTGATGTTCCTTAACTCCCTACCTCATGCAAATTTGAGCTCAAAGTAGTAGATAAACTTGGGAAAATTCTAGATGCATCCAATGGATAAGAATATTCCCAAACCCCAATGCAATTTCGCTCAAATTCGCCTAGCATAGGACAAATAGGGCAAAAGTGCGCTGCATAGCACCCTAGCAATGTACTAGATTGCACTGCAGCGCGCCCTAATGAAGGCCTGCCTGTGCTGATCATCATAGAGGTAGTTTCTGGATGATTTTAGTCATGGAACTTCTTGGGAAGCTAGGCATTCTGATCGTTGACTTCTTTAGGGCATGTAACAACTGAATTAGGGTTGATGGGCCCTAATAGTATTGACTTGTAAGTCGAGGTTGATGTGCCCAAATGGATATGTAACAGTTGCCCCCTAAAGCATGAAGTCATAAATATGTATGTCGAGTGAAATGCTTTATCATGTGGAGAGCAGGTTTCGAAGCGGAAGGTGACCTGCATCGATTACAATACATATATCATGATAATTTGATTTTTCCTCATGAACTCACTGAGGGAAGGCATACGCATGCTCAACTTATAAACTTTCATTAGATGTACAAATATAGTCATCTACAGATATAGACCCATGAATGGATGACCATGAATGTAAGGCCATTGTACATTTGATTTAGTACTCCTGAAAATATCACAACCCAAATGGATGAAACTAGATCCAGGGTATTCAATCCAATTCAATCTTTCGCTCAAGTACAAGTCTAACCATGTGAGTAGATGATCTGAAGTCGAACATGGGAAGACATCGTTTGATTACTAGCCAATGATGTAAGCCGTTAACACATGTGAGAGGAATCACCGATAATGATAATGACCCTCATGGTACTACAGTACATTTCGCATGGTGTGAATAAATTATTTGATGTTGAACACCATGCAAAGTCTTTCGGTCGAAGGCCAGTGATGTCAACCTATCACCGAAAGCGAGAAACCTGCCATTGATGTATGCAAGCCTCAAGGTACTGAAAGGGTGTTTTTAAGTCAACTTCTTGGATAATGTGTTCATGTCGACAAGAAGTGACTCATCGTAGGAGGGCCTTGATGTATCCCATATCAATGACACGAAATGAGGTAAATGATTTTGGAGATGAAAAATCGACTGACGACAGAAGATTCAGGAATGACGGTCATGAAAATGAAGGTTTACGGTATTGCAAAGGATGAAGTTTGGACTGAATGACTTCTATTGAAAATGTCGGCGACACTAAGATGAATTGGTAACATTGACCCAAAACAAAGTAATGGATGGTATGATAGACCAATGGTGTGATAAACATCAAGCTGAATGACCCAACCCACATAGTCACAATGATGAGGTGAAAGTGTCATGTTCAAGAGAGACTTGCTACCATAAACTATTTTCCCCCTTTTCCAATTTTCCCCAGTAATTTCTGACCAGTACCTCTTTACTTTTATCAAGATTGAGAAGGATAACATATGCTTGTTGTATAATTCAACCCTTCAGGTGAATCCATCGCTATTTGATGTTTTAGTGAGTCTAGCAAAGGTGAAACTCGGTCTTGTCTAGATGGACAAGTTTGTTGCTATTGATGTTTTTAACGAGTTTAATGACAAAGTTAACTCAAGCCTTTTCATTTTTAGAGAGTTTTAAAAGGGACGAAAAGGAAACTCCAAAAGTTTTTTTTTCGTAGATTAATCTCTCAAGTCTGAAAAAGCATAAAATAATACAACAGAGATATCATTTCCAATCCATTAACGAGCTGGAAAGGACAAGCACTTGACAATATTTTCATGTTTAGAGAGTTTGAAAACAACTTAAAGAGGACTCCATTTTAAGGAATGAATCGTGTCTAAGATAGCATCTAGTTCTGGTGATGTTGGAACTTCTCAAAACATGTTGATTGATGTGAAGAGGCTGGCTAATAAGACCACTCATTGAAACTGTCCCTCAAAATGGGTAAAACAACCAAGTGAAAGTGTATAATTGGCCAAAGGGATTGTGGCAATGGGATGAAAACAACCAAGGCTCATCTGGTGGAAAAGGCTGATAGAATAGCAATCACGAGGATTAAAATGGAAATAGGCTCATTTTTACACAAGCTTGAACCATAGAGAACTATGCTTGGATTCAGTTTCATGTTTACACAAACTTGAAACGAAAAAATGTGTTTGGATTTAGTTTCATTTTTACACAAGCTTAAAACGAAAAACTATGCTTGGATTCAGTTTCATTTTTACACAAGCTTAAAACAAAAAACTATGCTTGAATTTAGTTTCATTTTTACAAAATCTTGAAATGAGGAACTATGCTTGAGATTGGTTTACATTCCTCCAGCATGATGAAAGGGATAGTCTCCTGTAACTAGATGGAAGACGCTGCAGTGAAGTAGGACAATTATCCAACACCTTTTTGGCTTCATCTAGATAGGGACAAAGGTGAATGAGGTGATTCCCTTCACATAACCTATAGGGAAACTTAATTTTAGCATTAGTTGCATGCCCCCTAAGCTTCATTACATTCACCTAAGTAGACTAATTGCGACTATCAGGTGGATGGAATGAAGGTTCATACACGAGATCAAGTGAAAGACTTGACCGGTATTTTACAATATCTACTCTTAGAATCAACTTGGAACTTTGCTCCAGGGGTCCTTGTTTCATTTTTTAACGAGCTTGACACAAGACAAGGAACTCTTCTCATACCCTTTGTTTCATTTTTTAACGAGGTTGACATAAAACCATGAAATATCCACATATCCTTGGTTTCATTTTTTAACGAGGTTGACATAAGACAAGGAACAATCCTCATGGATCTGTTTCATTTTTTAATGAGGTTGACATAGTGAAAGAAATATCTTCATATCCTTGGTTTCATTTTTTAACGAGTTTGACACAAGACAAGGAATAATCCTCATGGATCTGTTTCATTTTTTAATGAGGTTGACACAGTAAAAGAACCATCCTTATGTTCCTTTGATCACAACTCATAAGGGGTTATGAATGAGAGATCTGGTTCCAATGCCCCCGGTACATGATGTACAACATCACTGAAATGATCATCAGTTGATGTAGTTATGGAATGGGTTGCCACATAATTAACCCGTGGCGGGGAAGATACCATTGGTACAAATGAACCATTTAGGGAAGATGGTTGACTAGGAGCCATATTTGAACCCGGAAAGGAAAGCTGGTCAATGGTCACAATTCTGCCTTCATGCAAGAAAGAAATCACTTGAAAGAGTGTTGAAACAATAACTCCCATGCCATAAACATAGTCATGCCCAAGAAGTAAATTGTAGTCTAAATAGCCTTGGACTACCATCACATTCAAATAAATGATTTTTCCTCCCAAAGTAATAGGTAACTGAGGGAGGATCCCTAATGATTGACTGGCTCCTCTGTTAAAAGCCAACAAATTCTGGGTAATAGGCACAAGCAGTGGTGAATCGAGCACTTTCCAAGAATTAAGGAAAGGATACTCACAGATGCACCTTCATCTATAATAGTGCCAAATACAACCATATTACAAACCTATACTATGATCTGGAAAGGCACATAAGGAGGAAGACAGAATCCTACCAGTCGATTCCAATCAAAGGAAGTGACCAGACTACTTAGAGGGGGTACCTAGAAATGGGAAAATTAACCCCTTGAGTTATGAGCATGGGAGGATTTTCCTCCTGTCTTTATGGAATAGGTGGATTTCCCCCAAGCTCATTTGAATTTGAAGAAACGAAAAGAACCCAAGTGGTACCATATTCACTCTCTTCTGGAAGGGTATGCTTTACTGAAGGTGAAATTGGGTCAACTGTTACCTTGACCTATTGATTTGGGCAGGTATAAAATCATAGGATTCACTTTCAGAGAGAGTGAGTTCAACTGATAGTTGATTTTGGCCAGTCAATTCATCAACTAGTCAATGATTTAGGGAGAGTTTCCTATAACCAGATGGAAGTCACTACGGTGAAGCAGGATGGTTATCCAACACTTTCTTGGCTTCATCCAGATAGGGACAAAGGTGAATGGGGTGATTCCCTTCACATAACCTACATGGAAACTTAACTTTTCCCTTCTTTACATGAACTTTACTACCACTAGTTGATGGTGTGTCATTAACATGATCTCTGGAAGTTGATGACATAGGATGATGAGAACGAGAAGACCAATATTCTAAGATTTGAGGAATATCAAGACAATTTCGAGGAAGATGGTCTCCCGCACAAAGTTTGCATAGATATCGAACATTGTGAGGCTTTATGGATGGTTTCTCATCAGATGTTGCATTCAAAGCAATGGTTACTTGATTTTCCCTCTACTGAATTTGCTTCTTCTTCTTCTTCTTCCCTTTCTTCTTCTTCTTAGCCACTTGGTTAATAGTACCAATACTTTCACCAGGCGAAGAAGAAGAAGGGGAGGAAGAAACAACCGAGGAAGAAGGCAAAGGGTCAACTTTAGGATCAACTGGAGGTTAATTTTGTCCAGTTGGAAGTATACTTGACTGTGGAGAAATCACAACATTTTGAATCAAGGAGGTTGAAAACAACCATACTAGCAACCCAATGGTAAATCCCAAAAGGGACAATGTAGCCATGTATGGAGCACCAATATTTTTGAAAGAAGGAAAAGGACTAGGATTCCCATCAAAAGGAATTCCTTGATCAGAGGACTCTAGATTTGTCGCCATATGTTTCAACCTAAGATCAACTAAGGAGTGAGCGTGGAGGATGTTATCCATGGTCAATTAATTTATTTTAATCAAAGTAACATAACAAAATAAAAGAGGGATAATCTAGGCAAAAGGTTTACCAAGCAATTTTAACTGCAAAATACCTCCTGGTGAACCATGTAGTACGGGTAGGCAATCTCCCCGAATGTTGTGTTCGGTGTATCAAAGTTTACAAGGCAGCCGACTGAATTACCTAAGGATAGATAGCAACCTAGTGTTGTCCTCCCATATATACCTGAAAGTACATGGAGGCCCAATCTGTATAAGCGTTGTCTAAAGCAAAACCGCACAGTGAGAGCATTCCCATATACTTTACGTACTGTAACATGACCCTATATACCCGAAGGTACATGGATGAGTTACGATATACTCACGTATGTGGAATGAGGTATCACACTCGGGATGTATTGCAGACAAGTTAACGACATCTGCTTTGTTTTACAATGCCAAAACACGTCTCTAGCCTAGAGCTCTAAATGTTTTTCGTTAGGTGACAACGCTCCATTAGGTAAATTCAAATAAATTTTAAGTTGATCTTCTTTAGAATTGTCCTTTCAAGGTTCTCCATGTGATGTATGTTTGCAATTCCTAAAATGAAACTAATATGATAAGAATTCTTTCCATTCAATTTAGCAATGAAATTCTTTAGCTAGTAGGGCTAGAGCAATAATATTTTTGACAAAGAGCAAAGAGCACATCTAATGTAATTTCCCTAGCTATTCCATTCAAGAATTCACAAACATTTTCAATGAAACATGCATGTATTTCTTTTCAATTTCCCTTAATGTGAATGAACAAAAAGGAAAACTAATGCACAATTGATCAATAAACTCTTTTCATAAAAATGACGATTTTGCGAGAATTTCTTTTCAAGGAAAGGAAGACTTTACGACACTTTCATTTTCAAAGAAATAAAGAATTACGACACTTTCAATGAAAAGACTAATAATATGCACACATCAATCAATTGATCTTTCATGAATGAAGACTTTACGACAATTCAATTTTTGAAGGAAAAGATGATTTTTACGACACTTTCTTTCAACAAAGATGAATCGACCAAAAAACTAACTTTCGACTATAGATTGAAAATGACAAAAGTAAATACATAAGAAACATTTATCAATCCTAGTCTAATTAGGGCCAGATAAGGAGATGAAAACCTATTTTCTGAGACATGACATCCATTTACAATCAACAAACAAGCAATCAAATTTTTTTTGGCTAAACAATTAATTCCAAGGGTGGGAATCTAACCCTAGGAAGATCAACG
Organism: Pinus taeda; assembly: GCA_000404065.3. Lineage (NCBI taxonomy): Eukaryota > Viridiplantae > Streptophyta > Pinopsida > Pinales > Pinaceae > Pinus > Pinus taeda. The sequence goes on from APFE030380091.1 coordinate 8,986, forward strand.
CAGGCCAAAGAGGGAGTAACTACATTGCAATACACTGTCTCTAATTGGAGGGTGCATTACAACGCACTGTCTCTAAGGGTAGCTTGTGCTGATTCCTGTGAGGCCACTCAAGAGTCATCTAACCTCAAATTTCGACCAAAATTCAATGCAAAAGGCTGAATTACAAAAAGTAAAGTATGTGAAGGTGTCTAAGGAGGTGGATTAGCTACTAGGAAAGATGATTCACTCCCCAGCAGAGTCGTCAATTTGTTTTGGGAAGTTTTAGTGTCTACGGATAAACGCTTAAACCCCTAGACTAGTAGCTAAGTCTAGAACAACAATGCAAAGCATTGTCTACTTTTTCTATGACCAATACATTAAATAAGAGGTAAAGAATCCTACCTGAAGCTTTCGATTAATCCTTATCTCCCTTGACCAATTATGTCGCTCCTTTCCGTACTTAATCTACTTGAAGAGTACCTGCACACAGACAAAAGACAAAAACTGATCAAAGCATATGATAATGATCTATTGACTAAACATAGCATGGAATCAAGTACATAGTACACATATGAAAGCATCAATGAATAACACAAGCATATGGAAAAAGCTTTGAACACTTTATTAGTAAAAGGAAGAGTTACAACCCAATTTGCTTGATTTAGTATCACTCCTCCAGTTTAATCCCATCCTCTCCTCATAACAAGCAAGACATTTTGGCATCATTACAATACTTGAAAGCAACTCAAGTCTCATACTCATAACATCTCCCTATAATTCAATGACTTCTAACCCTTGATCATTTAGGCGAGTGGTCTTTTTATAGGTGAATGAAGGAATTTATTCCATAAATGGTGACAATGAATGCCCTCCCAAACTTAGGATTTAGTTCCATGGAGGAGGGGATAAAGGGATTGATGTTCCTTAACTCCCTACTCATCCAAATTCGAGCTCAAAGGGGTACATAAACATGGGAAACTTCTAGATGCATCTAATGGATAAGAATATTCCTAAACCCTAATGCAATTTCACTCAAATTCTCCCACCACAGGCCAAAGAGGGCTCAAGTTCGCTGCATAGTGCCTAATAATGTACTGGACTGCACTGTAGTGCGCCCTAATGAAGGTCTACCTGTGCTGATATTCTTAGAGGTAGTTTTTGGATGACTTCAGTCATGGAACTTCTTGGGAAGCTAGGCATTCTGATGGTTGACTTCTTTAGGGCATGTAACAACTGAATTAGCGTAATAGTACTGATTTGTAAGTCAGGGTTGATGTGCCCAAATGGATCTATAATAGTGGGAGTCCCATCTGGTATGATGGCCCAGTTTCCATTGTATTAAGGATTTGCCTCAACTCTTATTTTTTAGCACAGGAGAGTGGTCTGCTTTGCCTTCGAGAAGTCAGGTTCGCATACCTAGTGAGTGCTAGTGTACCAGTGTCAATGGTTCTTTCACTGTAAAAGGAGAGGGTTAGAGTGAGTCCCAAATTGGTTGGGATGAAGTCCCAACTCGGATAGGAACACACAACACAATAGGACGTGCACAGTTTCCAGAGGAGTAGTCCACATGGATGCGGCAGCCACAACATACAAGGTAAGATAACACATGCAACACTCAACAGATGAGTCCAAACGAGTGCAATGGTTGTTACAACAATTTTTATGTGAAAGGTTTATTTGATGTCTTGGAGAGTAGTCTACACGGGAAAGACAACATTAACAACATATAAAACACATTTCCATTAATAGATTATGTATTACAACAAGTGAAATAGTTGAGCTGTAGAACACAAGTTAAAGCAACATGCATTAAAAGTGTTAAATATTAGTCTTACAACAGATACAATACATGTGTGAAAACGTGTTGGCCTATTAGTAGGCTTCTGAATTAAGTGAAAGTTCCAAGACACATCGTTACACCATACATCAACCCCGAGTGCGGGGCATTGGAGCCAATACTTACCTCAAAGAAAATATTGCAAACTCTCTTTGCTGTGTGGGAGGAGTTGAGGTGAAAAAGTCATTTTCATGTACAAATGAGAGGGTATTTATAGCCAAGGGTGAAACTGACCCTTGTGGCTGTTCAACTACCCTCATGATTGTTTGACTTCCTTGACTCTTTGTACAACAATTGGGTCTCTTGGACTTCCACGTTTCATCACAATGATTGACAACATATCCCATAATAGAGATGTGAGCAACATGACTCGACATGATAGTGCTGGTACACTCGTGATACTGTTGGAGTGCATGTCGAGCTACAGTGTTGTTGGGTGATGGATATCTTCATGGTGTGTCACAACTTCACCTCTGCATGGCGAAGTGCGCAAATTCTTCGATGGTCTTTGGTTTGCTTGATGAAGCTTTGGCATGTTGTTCCTTGCTTGCATGTTGGAAGACTTGAAAGGCTCGTTTGTTCATGAAAGGTGCATGTTCGTCCGTTTGTGAGCACATCTTGCATGTTTACTCTTCCATCTATCCGCAAACATATCTTTGTGTGATCATCCATACATGAGCACATCTCTTCACATGTATCATTCATTCATCTGTTGGTGAACCTGTCCTTCTGCATGTTCTCCCTTCATTCATCTCATTCATCGTCGCACCATGTTTGTTGGTGTACGTGTACTCGCAGTCACTCATGACAACATGACATCAAATCTAAACCTCCTAGTCTACCATGACACATGATCATTTTAGATGGAGGTGATCGAGAGAGGTAGCAAGGTTGTGAAGCAGGATGATGGCTCCGGGCACTGCTGATGAAAATTGCGTAAGAGTCACTGAGTGATGGAGATGGGAAATCCAAGTTGATAGTGACTATCTGTGAGGTATGGCTCGACTGGAAGGAAAAATTTTGCAAATTTTGGGAGGGAAATTCCATACTACATGAAGGCAATGTAGGCAGGATCTGTGTAGTTTCCAGAACGAGCGGGAAGCAGGGACTAGAAGGCCAAATTTGCACAATTTTCTAGAGGAATAGGTTGGGGTGCAAGGAGGGTTGGCAGGCAGATATTTTGTATTTTTTGGGAGGAACTACCTGGGATCCTGGCAGCCAAAACTACGCAATTCCCAAAGGGAACTAGGAGTTGGTTGTAGGGTCATTGGAAACAAAAACGGTGCAATTCTTGGAGGGAACTAACAATCTACTTTTAGGAGCTGGTGGCACGGGAAACTGCATTGAGGTTGGGAGGTCAAACTGCTAATCATCTCTGTGCAATTTTTGAGCTGAGTGGACTGTTGGGAAATAGAAGGCCTGCTCATGAAAGCTACAAAATTTATTTGATGAGCAAATGGTCGACTCTCGAGATGACTGACTGGAAAAACTGCGTAATTTTCTGAGGGAGACAGGGACAGGCACTTGGTGTCTATCTGGCCTGTCTGTGTAATTTCCCCAGTCATATGAGTGAGTAAGGTCAGTTCCCTCTGCATAATGTTTTAGGGGAGTCAGTCCTAGGGTGACTATTGGGCCCAACTGGCAAGGTAGGCAGCATGGAAGTTAATTGAATTGCTTGTGGGCACCACAGCTTGAAAATACTTTCTTGGTGCTTCTGCATTGTTCTGGGTGGTAGCCAATTGAGTCAATGGTAGGTGATGGTCCAGCTATTAGAGGGGACTTCGGTCATCTCAACTTTCATCAAAATGAATAAGTGTGTGAATGAGAAAAAGATGCATAGGTGATCATGCAAACACACACTCTCTAGACTTGATGATGAGACGAATCAAACCATCCAAACACACATGCTCAAGTACATGACTGACGATGGTGCAAGCGACAAGCGTGACATTCATGATTGACCATTCATTAATCGATACTATGCTTGTGTGACAGTGAATGTGACTTCATGTGTGAGTGCGACAGATGCTTTCATAGCGAACACAACAAACACATATGAAGCAAAGACTTTGAGCATAACCAAAACATGGTCGTAAGTAAGAATTAGACACCATCATGCAGAAAATTAAATGAAATCAATAAGCAAGGCGGATGGAAATACTCACTTGAGTTCATGGAGTGAACCCGAGTGTGTGCATTCATCAAGTGAAACTCTCAAGGGAGGCTTTGACATTGGGTGTAGACCAAAATTTTGGAGGGTGGTTGTAGCCACTACAACACTTGGCAACACACTGGTAGAACTCCGGCTTCTCTGTTTCAGTTCATTGCTAGCACAGGGCCTTGGCATTTCGAGGAGTATTAAATCGATGTGTGGGTTACTTCAGCTTCCTGACTTACCCCATGAAGATACATGGTTTACCCTTTTCTAACTCAGTCAAACACAATCAAAAGTTCAGCTTGATCATAGTGTTTCAAATCTAGGAAGGGTAGTTTAGCTTGTCAATTGAAGATTTTCAGAGTATAAGTTTTCATCTCTGATGTTGCTCCATTGTCAGTAGGCCTGGACAGTACCCTAGCAGAGACACGTAGGAACACACACATTGATCCACTGCTAGCGAGCCTGGTCAGTACCTTGGTGAAGTTTCATGCTTCACCTCTCTGCATAAGAAGCCTTTCTCTTCTTTCGCCTTTGTATTTTTTTCAAGAGGAATGTGCATAGGCACTTATTTATTTTTGGGGCAGAAGAGGTATCTCGACTTATTCAGAGCATACAAGGTTATTCCTTCAGAGAAGCATGTAAGACCTTTGACATAGGTTTGCTCGTTTATATTTTTCCCTTCTCTATTTCTACTAGTTGGATGAGCTTGAACACACAGAGCAGAAGGATGAGTATAGGCTTGGGGCTTCCTTGCGTGGACATAGGTTCATGGTTGGACCAAAACTTCCCTTTAGATAGTTCATATTTTCCATCAAGACTTCATCAGCCGAAAGTTATAACCAAGAAGAGAGAATATAGACACAATAATGGCCATGTGCTACAATGTCACGAGTTTCCTCAAATTTCAGCCGCATACTCTATTCAGAAGCCAGAACATAGTACTTTGTAGTACTTATTTCCAGAAACAAAAATAGTAATATATCAAACAAACAAAACAAGCGTGAATAAAAATAGTAAGAAAAATCAAACAAACCACGAACAAAGATAATAAGCAAAACAAACAAGATGAAAGCAACAAGCAACAAGCAGACTATGCACATGGCATAGGCATAGCCTAACCTACTGAAAATAATGCTTGAGATCTTGGCCATTGACAGGAATGTTTTCAATCCTCCAGTCAAGTGATTGCAAATGATACGTGGGTGGGCCAAGATTCTTGTGGACTGTCTACGGACCAATCCACAAGGATTGGAACTTCGTATGTTTTCCTTTGTCTTCGTGGGGTTTATCCCATTACAAAACTAAGTCACCAACATCAAAGTTAGCTTTCCCTCCAGACTTCTTATCAAACCATCTCTTGATACGGTTATGGTGGAGTATAAATTTTTATTTTTCTTTCATCCTTTCTTCCTGAAGCTTATGGAGAACATCCATCCTACACTAAACTAGATGGCAACGCTTGCCTTGGGATTCTTGGGAAAGCTAAAGTGTAGGCAAGTAGATGTTTTGCGGAAGGATGGCTTCTTTACCATAAGCCAGGAAGTACGGTGAGGTATTTAGAGAGGTCCTGGGTGTTACATGGTTAGCCCATAATGCATTTGTCACGGAGGTATACCAATTACATTGCTTAGAGAAAATGGTCTTCTTGATTATACGGATGAGGTTTTTATTCGTAGATTCTGCTAGACCGTTTCCTTTCGGGTAGTAGTTAGATGAATTCTTTAGCACAATACTATTCTGTAATGCAAATTCATAGAGTTTCAAAGACAAAAAATAAGTTGCATTATTAAAAGCAAGTGATCCTAGAACATCGAAGCGTGAGATGATGTTATGCTGGAGGAAGCTGATGACCTCTTCGTGGTTCACTTGTTTGAGCAGAATTTCTTTTGTCCACCATGTGAAGTAGTCAGTCATTGTTAGGATATAATAGTGTTATTTTGATGAGTGAGGGAAAATTTCCGCAGTGATGTCCAGACCCCATTATTGGAATGGTTTGGTCACTGCAACAGGGTGCAGTGGAGTTGTTGATCTTCATGTTCTATCGGCACATCGCTGAGAGACTGGGCACTTGTGGGTATAGGCATGTGCATCCTTGAATAATGTGGGCCAGTGAAAACTGGCTTGCATAACCTTGTGTGTAGTGTTATTTCTTGTAAAGTGACCCCCGACGGGTCCGTCATGCAGATCTTAAAGTACCTTCTCTGATTAATTTGCCTCCAGGTACCTAAGCAAAACTCCATTACTGTGCTTTCTGTAAAGCACTCTATGCACCAATTGATATGCTAAGGCTTTTAGGCACAATGCCCTCTTCTATCTCATAGAAAAGTGAGATGGTATGGTGTCATTCTCAAGGTATTAGTGCACATAGATGTAACAAGAGGTTCTGTCTTCAGTGGGTGTTGCTCACCTTATGTCATACATCTCAATCTCCTGCTCCCAACCGACGAGCTCATATTCATTCTCTACAGTGTGCACTACTTCAACTGCAAGTCCACAGAGCCCATGTCCATTAATCATGTGCATTAGATTGATTTCAAGTTCATATCCTTGCAATCCTATCATCTAGTTCACACATTGTTCACCCAGTTCTTGTTGTACAAGCAATGTGCGGACTACTGGGTGGGGTATGAAGACTATGCAGTGGTTCTTCAACAAGTAGGTGCTGAAGTGTTTCACCGCTTTGTAAACTTCATAGGATTTCTTTTCAATGGTGGGGTAGTTGAGATCTAGTCCCTATATGCTTTCACTCATGAAGGAGATGGGACGTTCATCATCAGCTTCATACTTTTGAGTGAGTATTGCAGCTAATGAGTTATTGGAAGTGAAGGTGTATAACAAGAAATATTTCTTGAAATCTGGGTTGTAGAGTGCAGGTTCTTCTGCAATGGCCTTCTTGATCCAGGTGAATGCACACTTTTCCTTCTTACCCCAGCTGTAAAATATATCTTTCTTGATCATGTCCTGCATGGGCTTAACTATCTGTGCATAATCCGAGATGAAATTCTGAAGGAATTTTATCTTGCCCAAGAAGGATTGCATGGCTTTCTTGTTGACTCAGTAAGGAATCTATGTAATGGCTTGGACCCAATCTAGATCCACTTTGATCCCACTCTTGGCAATAATGTGTCTGAGGAGGTTCCCCTCCGACACAGCGAATACACTCTTTTTCGTATTCAAGGAAATATCGTATCTCCAACATTGCTCAAAGATTTTCTTCAGATGGCATATGTGGTCTTCTCGTCTTCTTGAGAAGACAGTCACATCATCAAGGTATACCACCACGCTCTATCTAATGAGTCTGCGAAAGACGATGTCCATAGCGCACTGAAATGTTGCACTTTCATTTACAATCCCAAACAACATTCATATATAAGAGAACATACCCCACTTGGTACATAAAGTATTTTTGAATATGTCAGGTTCTGCTACCAGAACCTGATTGTATCCTAAGAAACCATCAAGGACAGAAAAAATCTAGACCCCAAATACTGTTTGCAAAATATGGTACATGGATGGCACGGAGTAGTTGTCTTTGTCCGATGCACGGTTTATGTTCCATAATCGACACACAAGGGGATTTCCCTGGACTTCTTTCATAAAGGAACAAGGTTGGAGGTCTATGTGGAATGTCGAACTTTGTATATGATCTGTGCATTCAATAGCTTAGTAAGCTCTTTCTGTATGAGGGGTGCAAGCGACAGATGTAATTTCCTCAACTTCTATTGATATGGATTAATCCCTTCTTTGATTGGGATGATATATTAGATGATCTGCGTGTCATAACTTTTCAAATCATCATATGTCCACACGAACACAACTTGGTATTTTTTGAAAAAGTGAATAAAGGCTTGTCACTCTTGCTGTGTACAACATGTACCAAGGTTGACAAATTTTGGATCTTGTTCTATTCCCAAGTTTATCATTTCGTGCCTCATGGTGGAACTGTGGGTCTTGTTGTTCCTTGGCCCTTGGAATTGTTCTTGCAAATCATATAGCTTTTCCAATGATGCCACACCTTTTGTGATAATGTGGCCTTTCATGTTAATAGCTTCCGCTTATAGAGAGTACTCGTGCTCATAATCGTCTATCACTGCATCTTTGAAGATGTCAGCATTGGCCATGAAATGTAGTATCTAGTGATCATCATTAAACACGAGTAAGTTAGTTATGTTGTTTGGGATAAATGGTTTGTACAAAATTTCAATAGTAAATCTATCCCTAATCGGTGACATTCTTGAGGCTACATTTTCCAGTGCATTGGCAGCTGCATTACACGTACGTGGTATAGAAATGATATTAAATGCTTGGGAGATTGATATTAGTCACCATACCTCTTGTTGGTAACTTTTGATATGCGGTGATAAACAATGAATGTTGTTATGTACCTGTCGTACCACTATCTTTAAATCACCTACCACTTTGAATATGACCACGTTGAGGCTGATGGCTTTCTACAAGCCCAACATGAGTGCTTCATATTCTGCTACATTGTTCGTGCACTTGAACTCCAAGCAATGTGATACCAAATACTTCCTGTTGGAAGGGTTGATCATAACACACCCGACTCCTGAGTCATCCTGCGTCTTGGATCCATCCAAGTACATGGTCCACAACTTGTCTATACATGGACCACTTGATGTTCTAGTATTGTTGCTACTACTATTACTGCTACTACTACTACTATTTGGTATAATGTGTTGTACAATTTTCATTACCATTAGTTGGGCAAGGAAGGAGTCCCAACTACTTGTCTAGTGGGGTTGGAGTTGGCTGTGCAAGATAACACCCCAATGTTGTCTCAAGGAGGCAGTTGATGAACATGAGTTCTGCAAAGGCCAACTGTTCATTCTCGCCATTGAGGGGAGTGACATTATGTTTCATGTACCTCTCGGATTATACTCGGATTTGGTTGCACTTGCATTTGTATGAAATCCACATGTGAGACCAGTCTATAGAAAAATATCCATCTAGCTTGCTGGACCAGTATTTGCTGAGTAATAGGCCATATGCTTCTGGTATGTCCTCAACAACTATGTTGATGCATTGGTGGACTCGACTATCATTGGATAGTCAAATGATTACGTCTCACAGTTCACTAGAAGTTGGTACCACTGTTTAATCAAGTTGGATTATTTGCACAAATGTCTCGCCCCATTGTGCATTGATCTTCTTGGCAATGGAGAGCGGCATGACATTGGCTGCCATGCCAAAATCAACCAGAAAGTTGTGAACATTGCAGCTGAAAACTTCAAATGAAAGTAGGAATGGAGGGAAACCTGAGTTTTCTTCTTCCATCCAGAGTGTATTGAGCACTGTGGAAAGTGATCCAAGAGGTATGCTTGCTCCCTTGCTGGTAGAGGTTGCGTTATCTATCACGGTCTATCCCAATGTGTGAAACAGGATATCTCTCTGACTCTAGATCATGGCCAACTTGAACAAAGTGATGTTTGCTAGATTTTTCTTTATGTCATCAATAATGTTTTAATCCAGAGGTGGTAGACTCACCGAGGTGTCTAGGGTAGAATGAGTGTTTGTGTTTTCCGGCGGACTGTTTTGCAACTTGCTTCCCATGGATGAGCTTTTGTTCGTCATTGTCTTATCGGACTTTCTTTGTGTTTTATGCTTTGGTTAAACTGATGGATTGACCTTCCTTATCAACAATTTTATCTTTTCTTGCATCTCCCCAAGTGTAGGGGGAGCCCCTTTACTCCTAATATTGTAATGATCAGTTTTCTTTTGGATTGCTTCTCGATGTTCATCTTTGACCTTGTTTGCAAGCACTGATACTCATTCACTGCATGCCAAGAGCTTAATGGCTCATCAAGTGGAACCTCTTCATCATCATCAGTGTCTTCCACTTGCTCCTGCATATTGCTTCCCACATCAAGTGTATGACTGTAGAAAGAATCTGTGACTCACTTCTAGACTGAACAAGAGTTATCGGGGTGATGTTCTTTGTGGAAAGAACAAAATTTTGGATCCACACACTATTCGAGCTAGAACATAGGCCTCAGTGTAGTTTTTGAAAAAAACTGGTTGGTGCTTGATGAGTTGCTGGCCTGTCTCTTCCTAGGTGGGTGAATACTTGCAAATGTGTATGTTTTACGTTGTTTGAGTTCGAACATTTCAGTGGTGAAGCTCTTGAAAAGATGAGTGAGGTTCTCAATATTGGTTGGTTCCTTGTCTCTACCCTTGCTTGCCATTTCTTGGGACTTCCTGCTCACATCCTTGGAGTCCTTTGCTGATTTTACATCCTTGATGGCTCCAAATACACACAAGTGTTTCTTACTAGTGATAACCTCTTCACATTTTTCCAACAGTGTTGGTTTCATAGCTCGCTTGATGAGCTGCGAAATGCTAGTCGGTAGTGTGGACATGTAGTAATCAATGGTGATGGAGTCATGAGGTTTAGTGTCTCTTGCGAACTTGTTCAATATACATGTAAACCTCTAATTGAAATATTTCACTTTCTCTTTTCCCTCCATCTTGAGGCTTCCTAACTCTTTGAGTAGCATGGCTAGGATCTTGTCATTAGTGAACTTCTCAAGGAACATGCGTTTGAATGCAACCTAGTTATGTATAGAGTTCAATGGAAGGTTGTGATACCAAGTAGTTACGTGACCATCCAAGGTACATGGGAACAATATACATGCTACATCGTCATAACTTACCTCAAGGGTTTGCAGTTGCAGGTAGAAGTTGTCTAAGTGGTCTTCCACATTCACCATGTTGTTAGGGTCAAACTTGATGTTCATTCTCTCCACTCATCTCAACATCTCATGCAAAAAAGTCGAGAGAGCCAATGGTCCCTGACTCATCCATTCAATATTTGGGTCAGCCATCTCTCTTTTTATTTTTCCTCTTCCTCTCCTTTGGAGTCTGATGGTTCTAGCTTTGAGTCTATTGGTTTGTCTTTGCCTCTGCCTCCTCTGCTACCTTCCCCTCTGCCTCCTACACTGAGTTTTGATCCCAAGATCACAAGAGTGTCTTGTTCGCCTTGCCGGAAGATCAGAGAATCCTCTCCATCTTCAATAGATTCTTCTAGACCTTCAAGTATGGCAAGGACTTCTTCTTCCACTGATAATACAACAACTCCCATGGGAGTGGCTTTTGGCTCCCTAGATGTGCATGGAAGATGATGTCTCTCTAGGATTAGTCTAAATTCTTTCGCGAACTGGTGAGCGATGGGGTGGACGAAGGGTAGGAGTTGATATGGAGTCTCATGTTCAATATTGGGAGGTGAGGAGTAACCAACTGCAGAGTCAAGTGCAGGTGAGAGGGAGTGCGAGTAAATGCCTTGACCAGATGGTTGATGAATGAGTGTGAGGGGATATTCAGCCATATACAACTAGCTACCCTCCTTCTAGTGCTACAAATGTTGATAATACTGGATTTGCCAACATTCAGGGGATCACCCCGGTAGGAATTCATAACTATACCTCACACTATTTGGTGTGGGAGTCCCATATGATATGATGGCCTAGTTGCCATTGTCTTAAGGATTTTCCTCAACTCTTGCTTTTCATCACAGGAGAGTGGTTTATTTTTCCTTCGAGAAGTGAGGTTCACGTGCCTGCTGAGTGCTAATGTACTCATGTCAATGGTTCTTTCACTATAAAGGGAGACGATGAGAGTGAGTCCCAATTTGGTTGGGATGAATTCCCAACTCAGCTAGGAACACACAACACAACACGATGTGCATAGCTTCCAGAGAAATAGTCCACATGGATGTGGCAGTCATAACATACAAGTTAAGATAACATGTGCAGCACTCAACAGATGAGTCTGAACGAGTGCAACGATTATTACAACAAGTTTTATGTGAAAGGCCTGTCTAATGTCCTGGAGAGTAGTCTACATGGGCAAGATAGTGTTAACAACATATACAACACATTTCCATTAATAGATTATGTATTACAACAACTGAAATAGTTCATATGTAGAAAACAGGTTAAAGTAACACGCATTACAACTGTTAAAGATGAGTCTTACAACAAATAAAATACATGTGCGAAAACATGCTGACCTGTTAGCAGGCTTTTGTGAAAGTTCCAAGACACATCGTTACACCATACATCACTAACCCCGAGTGTGGGGCGTTGGAGCCACTACTTACTCCACAAAGAAAAGATTACAGACTCTCTTGTCTATGTGGGAGGAGCTGAGGTGAAAAGGTCCTTTGCATGTACAAATGAGGGGGTATTTATAGCCAAGGGTAAAATTGACCCTTGTGGTTGTAGGAATTTATAGGGTAAGTTCCTCAGACAGAACACCAAAAGGACACCGCTCACAAATAGATGACAGATCAATACACCAGTATTTTGACGTGGTTAAAACCCTCAGAGAGGGAAACAGTCCACAGCCTGCACCAACGTGGCTACTACAGGAAATTTATTAATAAAAGAATGAAAATTTACATAAGCTTCTCTCATGCACGGTTAACCTACAAATGACCCTCCATGCACTTTAAATAAAATTCATGGACCAATCGGGTGTCAAGCCACGGATCAAGTGTCGGTAATACCGAGGAGAGAATGAACCGTCGGATCACTACATATCGTGACCGTCAGATGGTAAGTTACAAAATGTACAACGGTAAAGAAACACACTTTACCTAACTCTATACCTAACTCTATACTAGACCAAGTTGAACTTAACTATTTCCTATGTGTCGGAATATCCTAACATCCCCCCTTCAGAACAACTTGGGATAGGATTGAAGGATTTACAAATATGACACAATAGGAGAAGGAAGGAGGCACTAGAGCCTATCCCCCCTTAGTGACAACTTCCTGAACTCCAAGCATATATCGAAGTTTAGTGAACTTCGCCTCTGTGAGAGCCTTTGTGAAGATGTCTGCAACCTAATCATTTGTTGAACAATATTGCACTTCAAGAACATGGTCATGAATGAGTTTTCTGATGAAGTGCATGTGTAGTTCAATGTGTTTTCTGCGCTGATGCTAGACTAGATCTTTGCATAGCTAAATGGCACTTTGATTATCACACCAAAGTGTGGTTGGATGCTGTTGCTCAAAGCCAAATTCTGATAGGATCTGACGAAGCCACAAGACTTCCTTACTAGCTTCCACGGCACAACGATACTCTGCTTCTACTGACGAAAGAGAAATGGCAGCCTGTTTCTTACAAGCCCATGTAATAGGTCTTGAACCAAGAGTGAAGACATAACCGGCAGTAGACTTCTGATCATCAAGGTCACCAGCCCAATCAGAATCAGTGAAACCAACTAATAGAGGAGCTGCTTTGGCACTGTAATGAATCCCAAACTGTACTGTACCTCGAACATAATGAAGTTTTCTTTTAGCTGCTTTCCAATGACTTTCACGAGAGTTTTACATAAAGCGAGCAACAAGGCCAACAACAAAGGAAAGGTCAGGACGAGTATGGGTTAAATACAAGAGTTTTCCTACAAGTTGACGGTATAAGGTAGCATCAACTTCAGGAGAAGTACAAGAGACTGAAAATTTGACTCCAGAC
>APFE030380091.1:49643-81376 GCA_000404065.3 Pinus taeda
ATGCTCCAAACACAACAGAGCAGTCCTCTCGGCCCGAAAGTAGTCAGAAACAGTAGATCTAGGAAATGACAACCGCATGCAGTTCTACCGGCTTCAGATTTGGATCACCAACGGACGCGGCCCTCAAATAGCTCTGATACCATGTAAGAATTTACAGGGTAAGTTCCTCATACAGAACACCAAAAGGACACCGCTCACAAACAGATCACAGATCAATACACCAGTATTTTGACGTGGTTAAAACCCTCAGGGAGGAAAACAGTCCACGGCCTGCGCCAACGTGGCTACTACAGGCAATTTATTAATAAAAGAATGAAAATTTACATAAGCTTCACTCATGCACGGTTAACCTACAAATGACCCTCCATGCGCTTTAAATAGAATTCATGGACCAATCGGGTGTCAAGCCACGGATCAAGTGTCGGTAATACCGAGGAGAGAATGAACCGTCGGATCACTACATATCGTGACCGTCGGATTGTAAGTTACAAAATGTACAACGGTAAAGAGACACACTTTACCTAACTTTATACCTAACTCTATACTAGAACAAGTTGAACTTAACTATTTCCTATGTGTCGAAATATCCTAACAGTGGTTGTTGGACTACCCTCATGACCATTTGACTTCCCTGACTCTTTGTAGAACAAGGGGGTCTCTTGCACTTCCACATTTCGTTACAATTATTGACAATATAGCCCACAGTAGAGATGTGGATGATATGGCTCATGACATGACTCGACAAGACAATGCTGGTACGCTCGTGTTGCTGCTAGAGTGCATGTCGAGCTACAATGTTGCTAGGTGATGGATGTATTCATGGTGTGTCATAGCTTAACCTTCGCATTACGCAGTGCATGGATTCTTCGATGGTCTTTGAATCGCTTGATGAAGATTTGGCATGTTGTTCCTTGATTGCATGTTGGAAGACTTGACAAGCTCATCTGTTTGTGAAAGGTGCATGTTCATCCATTCGTCCATTTGTCAGTACAACTTGCATGTTTGCTTGTCTGTCCGTCCATGAACATACCTTTGTATGATCATCCATTCGCAAGAACATATCTTCTCATGCATCATTCATTCACCCATTGATGAATCTGTCCTTCTGCATGTGCTCCCTTTGTTCATCCCATTCATCATCGTGCCATGTTTGTTGGTGTACCTATAGCTGCAATCACTCATGATGATATGACATCAAATCCAAACCTCCTAGTCTACCATGACACATGATCATTTTAGATGTAAGTGACTAGGAAAGGTAGCAAGGCTCCAAGCACTGCTGATGAAAATTGTGCAAGAGTAACTGAGTAATGGAGATGGATAATCCATGTCGATAGTGACTGTTTGCGATGTCTAGCTCGGCTAGAAGGAAAAATTGCACAAATTTTGGGAGGGACAGTTTGGGCTACAAGAAGGCAAGGTGGGCAGGATCTGCGTAGTTTCTAGAATGAGCAAGCAGCAGGGGCTGGAAGGCCAAATTTGTGCAATTTCTTGGAGGAACAGGTTAGGCTACATGGAGGGTCAACAGGCAGAGATTGTGTATTTTTCAAGAGGAACTTCCCGAGAGCTTGGTGGCCAAAACTGTGTAATTCCTAGAGGGAACTGGCAGTTAGGTGCTGCATCACTGGCAGCAAAAACTGCACAATTCTTGGAGGGAACTAGTAGTCTACTGCTAGGAGCTAATGGTGAGGGAAACTACACCGAGGATGGGATGTTGGCTTGCTGATCATCTTTGCGTGATTTCTGAGATAATTGGACTGTTGGGTAGTAGAAGGTCTGCTCATGAAGACTGCGCAATTTCTAGGATGAGTAGCCAGTCGATTGTCAGGATGACTAAATGGGAAAATTGTTTAACTTTCTGGGGGAAAAAGAATGGTCACTTGGTGTCTGTCCGACCTTTCTACGCAATTTCCTCAGTCAACCGAGTGATTAAGGTCAGTGGCCTCTACGCAATTTTTGAGGGGATTCAGTCCCAAGGTGACTGTCGGGTCCGACTATCTGGGTGGTCAGCGTGGAAGTTGATTGAATTTCTTGCGGGAAGCGCAACTTGAAAATACTTGCTTGGCACCTCTGTGCTATTCTAGGTGGCAGTCGATCGAGTCGATGGCAGGGTGATGGTCTGACTATCAGAGGGGAGTTCAGTCATTAGAAATTTCAGCAAAATGACTAAGTGTGTGAATGAGTGAAAGATGCATGGGTGATCATGCAAACACACACTCTTCGGACTTGACAACGAGATGACTCAAACCATCCAAACACACATGCTCAACATGACTGACTGATGGTGCAAGAAACAAGCATGACACTCATGATTGATTGTTCATTGATCAATACGACATTTGTGCGACAGTGAATGTGACTCCTTGTGTGAGTGTGATAAATGAAAGCATAGCGAACACAAAAAGCACACATGAAGTGAAGACTTTGAGCATAACCAGAACATGGTCGTAAACATGACTTAGACACCAGCATGTGGAAACTTGAATGAAATGAATAAGCAAGGCAGATGTAAGTGTTAATGCCTAAATCTACCTCAAGTTGAAGAAAGGTAGGTCTAGGCTAACATACTGGCGACCATACTGGGGATGTATTTTTATGTTCGTCAGCAAAATGTAATCAAGCTCAGATTTGATTGTTGATGGTGAACAACAATCAGACATAGCAAGGCTAAAATATTCACCTGGCGACTCCAAATCAGTTTCAAGATCAGATCCAAGGACTCCACTAGAGGATGAACCTGACCAAGAAAGTCATGTAAGGACAATATGGAAACATCAAGTATTCAAGTTGGAATTTCATCCAAGACATTATGTTCTTTGTTATAAATTATTTCTTCTCTTTTCCCGAGAATGTCAAGAAGTTTTTACGAAGTATACTATGTTCGAGAAAAGATCCAAGACCTGCATTTGACTCTTTCCCTAGGGAGATTGTGAATACAAAATGTTCGCATAACTTTGATCTTGATTAAGACCCTTCTTCCAAATCTTATGATGACCATCTTCAAACTGATGAGCCTAAAGAGACCAAGACTAATTCTACACCTTCTGTACATATTCCTACACCTTGTAAAATTCTAGATCAATACAAACCTCTGATTTTACCTCTTATATCCCATGCTTTCCCTAAAAATCATGACCTATATCTACCAAAATTTGATGGTTAATGTGACAACATCACTACCGAGAGACATGTACTGAATTTTGAGCCTTTTCTTGACCTTTTTGAAGTTGATGAAGAAGAGTTAGTATTAGGCATTTTGCTCTTTCTTTGCAAGGCAGAGTCAAGAGTTGGTTCAAAACCCTGCCTGATACGAGCATCTCAGATTTATAGCAGTTCGTCAAAGTATTCATCGATAGGTGGGTGGTAAAACAGAAGCCTTTCTTGATTATAGAAGAGTTTAACTAGCTGAAAACATTTCCGCGGGAGACAGTGCAACAATTTTCTACTAGATTTAACCAAGTTTATTGTTCGATGCCTTTGAATATAAGACCTCCTCCTAGATCTGCTCTCTTGCACTACCCAGAAGCCTTTGATCTATAAATGGAGTTTCAGCTGAGGGAAAGGAACCTTGCAACACTTGAGGAGATGCGAAATAGTGCAGCAAATGTAGAGGCTCATTTGTTGATCAAAAGGGCAAAGTTGAAGGAAGAAGAGATGAAGAACATAGATCCAGAGGAATCAACATCTTTAGAGGTAAAGCTTGACATTTTGGTAAGTGTAGTGGAAGAGATGATGCAGAAGATCACTACAAGAAATGGGTATGATGTTCAAGACCATGGCTCGCTGATTGAAGAAGAACAAGTTAATGATCCAAAACATTTTGTTTCTTATTCCAGTTTTCATAGACCTGATAATGATTTTTTTATAGATCATCTTGGAGAAGAGAGATCTGTTGATATGACATGCATGCTTGATGATGTATTTTTTACTGACGATTTGCCTCAGTTTGATCAATATGATGATGATTATGTTCTCCAAACAGAAGCTAATCTTGCAAACAAGTCAGTAGCTAGTTTGTGGAAGGAGAAAGTTCATTTCCAGCAGTTCGAATACAGTGATCAACCATTGCATATCAGTTATGTAAGTGAGGAGGAAAGTGCAACAAATTTTGAAGTAAGTGAAGGATCTTTTCCTTTTTGTTTTTCTTCGTTTCAGTTCACCAGAGACAACTTTCATGCAATCAGAAATCAACCGTCGATAAGTTTTGATTTGGACCATCTTGAGGGCAATGAAAACCTTCTTCAAGACTTTTCATATCCAGAGTTGCAGCCTCCAAATTCCATTGATTGTCAAGTTGCAAATGATGACTTGGAAGCTGGACCATATGATCAAATGATGCAAGATGATTCAGTACCATTTTTTTTTGAATCATTTCAGTTTTTGAAGGGAAAATTGAATACTATATCTTCAAATGAGTAGCCCATAGGAAATCATGTAGTCTCATCAGAACTAATATAAAATGAGTTGCAACAGTCTTTTCAAGTTTTTCACGATCCAATAGCTGATGTGTTGGATGATGTCTGCAGTTAAATTCCTTCTCCATTAGCTACCTATGATCTTGAAACAAGTATTGATACAAACTTGATCTAGTAGCTGCTTTCTTTGTCATTTTCAGCAGGAGTCTCACTACAAAGCTCAGATCAAAGTTTGCATTCATGGTATGAGGAGAAGAAAAGTAATCCATTGGATGAACTAAGTTCCCGTGAGCATGAATTTCAAGATCCTTATGTAGAATTTTTGGAGTCAGATAGAGAATCCATATTATTCAATAGATATGTTTACAAGTTTTCATGGCAGTTGCCTTTCAGTAGTTCTCTCTTGTTTTTCATAAGAAAGCACTTGCGAAGAACTCAATCAGCAGCCGGAATGCTTACTTGGTTGCATTGGTTATTTCACTTCACTTGATCAGGTGATGAATGGAACTGTTAGAGTAGGTTTTGATGAATAAGCTCTATTTTGAGCATATTTTCCAGTTTTTTAGTTGTGTTTTAGTATTGCGTTAGTTTCATTTCAGTTATGAGTCTTGTGTCTTTGAGTCATCAGTATTCAGTCATGTAATTTTAGTTTGAGTTTTTGACTCCATGCCCAATGGATAAGGCATTGGTATGCTTTCCCAAATATCTGTGGTTCTTGGCACCTCCATGGAGCTACCATCCCCATTGGAGCCAATGTTAGTGCCAACCTTTGAAGCCTTCCACTAGTGATCAAATATGCTCTTACAAAGTGGTTTTAGGATGTTGCAGTCAGATTTTTTCATTTCAGAGAAACTTCAAGTAAAATTTGGTCATTAGGTATTAGGTTTAGGATTGTTTTCACTTCTTTCAAAGATGTCCAAATGTCGGTCCATGTCACCATTCAGATGAGTGTACCATCATTCAAACAATTTTCATCATCATTTCAGGTTCCAATGGGTCCTTTTACACCTTGTTTGTGTTTCAGTTGTGCTTGGGTAAGAATCATTTCCCTCTCCTAGGGTTTTGAAGGTAATTTCCCTTGTATGGTCAAATCATCAACAAAGCTTGCATCCTGATGCTCATACACCTTCCCCTATCCTTAATGTACCTTATTAAACACTTCCCATCACTGATATCCCTCAATTTCCTCATTTTTCCACAAACCCTAGTTTCTTGCTACAATTTCACAATTTTCTAGGCTAAGCCTAAGCTTTTCCCTTTTGGACCCTTTCCCCTCACTCAATCTTTTAAATTACATGTCCCCCTATTTCCTAACATTCCTCCCTACTTCCCGAAATTTTCTCAAGAATTTAGAAGCCCCTTATCCCCTTCATTTCACTTCATTTCAACAAATCCCCTGTTCCACACATTGGGATAGGTTTTACTCAAATGATGTTTCTAAGCGAGAAAAAATGAATTTGGAAAAAGGGAGAGAATTTTTTGTCCATAATAGGCCAAGGAAGAAAAACCTCCTTCACTTTTTACACAGGTGTCATGGTTTTAGAGAAATGTCAAAAATAAAGTTGCTCAGGAGAATTGTTGTACTTCTGAGTGGCCTTGGGAAAATCAAGATTTCTCTTAGTTTGGTTGGCCAAATGAATTTCTTAATGAGTCAAATTATAACTATACACAAATTTATTTCCAATGAGCTATCATAAGCTCAATTTGGAGTTGAGGAAGACCTTCAAAAGATGACTGCAACATCACTCTGCATTTAGGCAGCCTCATTTTGCACATTTTGACCAGTCTTGGGATATTTTACTTTTGAGAAGGAAAATGAACTCCAAATTGAAAAATTCAGGTCATGTTGGAAAGTAGACTCGATAATATTTCCAAAGAGCTATCACACACCCAATTTGGACATCGAGAAGGCCTTCAAAGCTGGTCTGCAAAATGGCACTGCACACCTGGCAATTGGCACTGTGCATAGAAAAGGTGTTGCACACATGTGTCAGGTTTCCAGTGTAAATTTACATTGGCGCTGCACATAGAAAAGGCGCTACACATCTATGTGAGGGAACTGTGCACCTGGCTAGTTACCTCCAAACTGATCCAAATCATTCTAATTTTCTGCAAATTGCTAAATTGGCCTCTTGCCAAGTAAGTAAAGCCCTCCATCTAATTAAAAAAGGGTTTTTTTTTATCAGTTTTTGTGATTTTCATCTCTCAAAAAACAAAACCCTAATTTTCCTCAAAAATGTCTCATAGATTTTGAAAGTTCACTTATTTATTGCTATTTTATTTCCTTCATTCGCTACTCCTAAAACCTCATTCCCTTCATCGATTTTCCCAATTCTCAAACCCTACATACATATATCCCTAACCCTACACTCTCTCAAACCCCACACTATCCCTAAACCCTACCCGCCATATAAACCATATCCTACATATACCCTCTTCCAACACATACAACTCCCAAACCCTACCTCACATACACAAACTTTACACTATCCTTGAAACCTATTCCCTAAATTCCTAAAACCCTAGTCATCCCCTTCATACTCTATTCCCTCAAAACCTACATCACATCAAATCTCACTCATATCCTTGTCTCATCCCACTCATTCCCTTTCTTTTTAAAATCTTTTCATACTCATCATTCACCCACACTACCTTTCTTTCCTCACTAGCATTTACAGTTAATCAAGCCAATGGATAGAGATTATGGAGATTTTGTCCTTGTGGACCATGATGTTGCACAAGAGGTGAGTGTCATGGACTTGGATGCTCAAAATCCAAGGAGTGTCAAAGATTTGATCATCAAGGAAAAATATTTTTAATGTAAGGACAAAGAGGCTAAAGGCCAAGCTAAGAAGAGTTTTGAGGAACAAGAAAGAGCAAGACAAAGTCAAGATCTTGTTTGAAGCATTATTGGTCCAGAAAAGCACTTAACAAGGGTCACTCATGCCAAATTTCAATAAATTTGGAGCAATTTTTGTCATTTTTGAAATTTATAATGCAAAAAATAGGTTTTTTCAGCAAGCGGCACTGCGCTGTTGTTGGGGGCATCCATTTCCAAAAAGGTTTGAATTTTTGGAATTAGCATGAAAATATATGCATGCTTAGAAATGGTAGAGAATTTTGGACAAGTTTTGGGTCTCCAAAAGGGAAACAAACACCCAAAAAGTGTCCTCTCTGCCACTTTTTTGCCACACAGAAAGCAGTCTTGGGAGAAATGACCTTTGGAGGGGCAAATGGACTCCAAATCTAAACATTCAAGTTGTTCCAAAAAGTTGACTCACCAAGCTTTCCAATGATCTATTCTACACCTTATTTATACTTTAGGAGGCCTTCCAAAAGTGGCCTAGAAAACGTGTTGTGCATAGGATCAGTGGCGATACGCATAGGAGGAATTTTTCCAGTTTTGCCTGATTTTCCAGAATTTTGCCTAGTTTGACTATCAGTTGACTTTTTCTCTTCTCCTTAGTAAATTTGTAATGGTAAATCATGTAAGATGATGTAAAATTGATGAAAAATGACTTGTGGCGGTAGATGCATCAGTTAGAGGTAGTTTGAGGTTGAATGAATCAGTTTCCATAATTTTAGAGGCAAGCTGTCCCACTGCCTATTTCTAGTTCCTAGTTTAGATGTTGTTGAAACATCTCCTTGACTCATGGATTCGACCCCTGATGGCTAGTATAGGTGGTTTTATTTCTATATCATGTACTTTCTTAGTCATTTGTAAAGGTTGGACTCTTGTGGATGCTTTGAGCTTCATTGTAAATCACTTCTGCAGTTTGGCAAGGAAATGAACCAGGGTTTTGCAGCATTTTGTGGTATTCTTGTGGTAATGTGTCTTGGCATTGTTTCTTCCTTTCGTTATGTAGTTTCTCTTATGTGTATATGTCCCAGCATCTATTTATTTCTTCATAACTAAATGAATCAAGATAAATAGGTGGAATCCATTGATATTCAGTGCTCTGCCTTGAGGATACATTTAGCTTTAAATGTTTTCTTCTATTTGAGGAGGACTCATGAACTTTGCATGCCCTCCCCAACTCCTCATTGGTCTTAGACTTACTATCACACTCAATTCAAAGTGCCAAAACACCTACCTACCTCACCGCACAGAACATCCTGCGAATCTGAGTTGATTTCCTGAATCCAAAGCTTCCTTCCTCATTTGATCCAGCAACCAACTATCAAAATCAATCAAAATCCTCTGACCTAATATACCTATCCTAAAATCAACATTTATTTTCAGTCATCTGAAGCCCTATTTTCGATATTCTAATTGAGATTGACAAGAAGAGAGCCCTCTCCTGACCTGGTAGGGCTAGATACCAGGTTAAATGTGGTTTGCTGTTACCCTAGACCTACCTTTCTTCAGCCTGAGATAGATTTAGGCACTAACAACAAGGACTCACTCAAGCTCACAGAGTGAACCCGAGTGTGTACAGTCATCAAGTGAAACTCTCAAGGGAGGCTCCAAAATTGGGTGTAGGCCAAAATTTTGGAGGGTGGTTGTAGCCACTACAGGAGAAGTATATTATTGACATAGAACCTAGCACCACTATTACCACCACTAAGGTCCAAAAGAAAAAGCTCTAAGATTGAGAGGGGGGTCATCCCTTCCACTCATAGATGTGGATGAAAGGTTCTCTGCTGTAGTTCATTGTCGATGGTGAGAGCCATAAGAATCTCATTTTAGTATAGGTTTTTATTAAGTTTATCCTATTGACCACACCACACCTGCAAACTTACACCATCAAGTGGCTTCACTAAGGATGATATCTCTATGTTAGCTAGGAGCACTACCTTCCCCACCATATCAATCCCTTCATGGATGAGGTAGTATGTGATGTTTCTCTTGTTGAAGTTTGTGATGTGTTTTTAGGCCAACCATACTTTTGGAAGTGTCATGTTGTGCATGAGTCTGTACCTCACTTTGTTATTATTACTTTGGTCAATAAGTTATACAAGATACCGAAGGTAGCCCTGCCTATTTATATCTCTTTTATCTATGCTAAGAAATGTAGTAAGATCATCTCCTAGACTGAGAAATCTGTTTTCTTTTTAATTCAATCTCAAAGTAAGGGTAATATAATAGGCACATCCATGGCCCCCAAGAAGGGTTCCCCATGCAGTAGAAGTAGGTGGACAAGATCGTGGAAGAATATAGGGACATCTTATCCTCATCCACAGGGGTGCTTTTGCACTGTTAGGTCAAGCATTTGATCGATTTGACTCTCAGAGCACCTCTACCTAATGGGTCAATATACCACTGTTGCATTATGGAAAATGAAGAAATAAAGTGGAATATCTAGGAATCACTACAAAAAGGGCACATCTTACCAAGTTCCTCACCTTGTGGGAGCCTGATTATACTTGTACATAAGGAGGATGGAACCTGGAGGCTCTACATTGATTATCAGGAACTATAAAAGATCACTGTTAGGAACAGGTATATAATCCCATAGATTTATGACCTTCTTGACCAACTCAAGAGATCTAAGTATTTTAGCGAGATCGATTTTAAGTCTGGTTTTCACTAGATTCCAATAGACCCCACAGATGTATGGAATACCACCTTCAAATCCAAGGAGGGCCTTTTCAAGTGGTTGGTCATGCCTTTTAGGTTGAGACATGCCCCTAAAACTTTTATGAGTCTGATAGATGACATATTGAGGCCCGTCAGTAACTCGTTCTTGGTTGTATATCTGGATAAAATCCTCATCTTTAGCAAGAGTTGGGAAGAGAACTTGCAACACATTCAATGGGTCCTTCAAACTCTGTGACAACAAAAACTATGTGCCAACTTGGACAAATGCACCTTTGGCATGAGTGAGTTCTAATATTTGGGCTACATCCTTAATGATAAAGGCATGCATGTGGATTTGGCTAAGATCCAAATCATTCACGATTGGCTAGCCATAACCACTCTAACAAATTTAGGTTACCACTGGTGGAGTGAAAGTAATTTTTTACTAGTCTAAGACCCAACATAAGGTATTCGTTAAGATGAAGCATTGATCTGCTCTATACTAGTACTCACATTGTCAAACTTGCAACAACAATTTGAAATTGAGGCAAACACCTCTAACTATGTTACTGGAGCAGTTCTCACTCAATGAGGGCATCTAGTGGCCTATCATAGTGAGACATTATCCAATACAATTCAAAAATATCCCACCTATGATAAAAAGATGTATTCTATTATGAAGGCATGCTGAAAATGGAAACATTACATTTTGGAGGTGACAGTCATCCACATAGATCACCAACCTCTTTAGTTTATATAGACATAAGGAAAATCACAAAATGATCGACATTAGAAATGATCTACATATCTTCAACAATTCCAATCAAAAATTAAATAAAATAAGGGAATCACAAATCATGTTGCAAATTAACTAAGTCTACCCCCAATTGCATCGCTTAATATTGTTCTTAACTCTAGTGGCCACGAGACCTCAGGATGGCTGCAAATGTACAAAAAATGATATAGAGTGTAACAACCCTAGGCTAAAATTTCATGTAATAAAGTTAATAAAGGAAAAATCATACCAAGGTCATGGGACACATATTCCAAACTAAATGTTGGGAAAATAATTCTATCGAACATCACTTATTATTTGTTATGGGTAAGGTGAAATTGGAAAAGGCAATGGGAAACGCTTTGATAAATTAAAAAAATGAATTATTGGTATTTTATTTATGAAAATTAATGAAATTAGGATAAAATGGAGATGAAAGGTCATATGTTGCATGTGAGGAGGAAATTGAATGAAATTAGATGGAAAATGAAGAAATTAGAGGCATTAATAATAAAAAGGCTTTTGAGGATTAGTTCACAACTTTTGTCAATAGTTTTTATTGGTTTATCCTTTGTCAGTTCAATTTTGGAATTGGTTTCATAGAGGAGAAGAGAACCAAGAGGAGGAGGAAAGAGAGTAGGTAAAGGAAGGACAAGGAAAGCAAGGATCAAGCAAGGAAGAGTTGGATCAAGCAAGTTCAACGAGAATACTTGGAGGTAACATATTGCATGTATGATTTCCTAGCTGGTTTTGGCATGCATGGTATATGCATGAGTGTATTTGGTTTATTTTATATCATTGGCATGGGTTTTTTTAGATAGTGATAGTGATTTCAAATTTTCATTGCCATTTCCATATAGCCATGGTGTGATGGGATTCATTCTTGGTTGAGATTTGGATTATCCGAAGGTTTTCGATCCAGTGAGGTGGTTTTAGGAAAATCCCAAGGGTTTGGGTTGGAGATGGTTTTATTTGAGAATCCTTCAACAGGTGAGTGGAGACAAGAAAATTCCTTAAGGGATGGTGAAGGAATACTGAGGCATCCAAGCTTGGTTTGGTTTTGTGATCTCAAGATCGATTTAGGTGAGATCACGATAGTGTGAGGGTGGAGGTTTTTTAACTCCTGGATTCTCTTAGTTGTTTATGGATTGTCTTATCCCATGATATCCCACATTCATGCTTGAAATATGAAACATGGGTGATTGGTTGAAAGAAATATTTGGTTCATCCCAATCTATGGTCAGGTGGTACATCGAAGTCCTTGACTTGGTTGGATTTTGCAAATGTTAATAAGAGCTAAGTTACTCTTGTATTTTATGAGTAAATGTACTTTTTATTATATGGCTTTAATGGTTTTTCTATCATTGTTATTTATATAGTTATATGTTGGTTATAAGCATGGTTTCATGACAAATTCAAGTGATGGCTTGTGAATGACTAGTTAATGAATGCATGACCTAATATGTTATTACAACTATTGCGAGAGGGCATTAGTCCTTCTTGGTGAACCTCAAATAGGTTTCACATCTCTATGATGAGATATGCATTCATGACTTGTAGGTCTCATGTTATCACTGTGTTTGATGGAATGACTATCATGGTTAGACTGATTTAGGTCAAGTCCTTGTCTAAGTTATTGGTTAAAATATTTTTATGTGTGTCATTCATCATTCTTGAAAGTCTCATCAAGTTTTGGGCAACGGTATGATGACTAACCTTGAAAAAGTGACTTAGATCTCGCAGTCACTAGCACAAGACTGGGTAAAAAAGTCTACAGTCACTCCCTTGAAGGCTCATGCATGCGACTGGAGGGTTACAGTCAAATTTAGACAATGTTATTCCAACCTCTGGGTGCCTATATTAGTGAAAAAACATGTTAACTCAGGGTTTGGGCACCTGGAAGGGTGGTTTAGCTCTTGGGAGTCCTGTAGCACCTGAGGGAAGTCAATAAAGTATTGGTTTATTGAATCCATTTCCTTAAGGTGATATAGGAGGTTGATTCATGTCATGGTAGCCCTTAGCTCATTTTTACCCTAGGCAAGCTAGTGAAAGTGCATAGATATGAGAGGTGGTATTACATAAAGTTTGCCACCACATACTAAATGTTAGTGGATGAAAAGAAAGTTCTAGATTTCCAGTTGTAGGATGCATTATTATGCTACCTAGGCCATTTTTTGTTCCCTCAAGTGATTGTGCCAATCTGATTTGGGAGGCACATTACAATCAGGTCACATGACAATTTTGTGTGGAAAAAACAATGGTCCTATTATAAAAGTATTTTTGTTGTCCAAAACTCTGACAAGACATTAGAAAATATATAAAATCCTACATTGCCTCTACCATCACTAAGACAACCATCAAGAAGCAAGGCATGTACATTCCTATGCCTACTCCTAGCCAACCCTGGGAATCCATATCCATGGACTATCTGTTGGCCCTCCCTTCAATGAAGTATGGTAATGACTATTTATTTATGGTTGTGGAATTTTTTTCTAAGATGTCTATATTGGTGGTTTGCAAGAAGAGTATCACAATATATGAAATTGCTAAACTTTTCCTTGAATGAGTGTGGGTAAATTTTTGGACCTCGCAGACCATTATATCATATCGGGATAGTGGGTTCCTTAACACCTTTTGGTTGAGCCTCTGGAGATTATTGGACACCAAGTTCACCAATTCGGTTGCATTCCAACCCCAAACTAATGTCCAGACAAAGGTCGTCAACATAATGATAGTGAACATAATACACATGTGCAACTCCAAGCATCCACAAACCTAGGATGAGAGTCTTCCTTATGTGTAACACAATTATAACAGTGCTCTTCATAGATCAACTGACTGTAGTCCCTTTCAAGTGGGTTTGGGATTTCAACCATTGTCTCTGATTGATGCTTCCATCCCTCGTGCTACCACACAAACATAATCCACACATGTATAGTCTGAGGCTGATAAAGCAGCTAGCTTTATTGAATGCATCTAGCACATCTTCCAATAGATGAATGACAAGTTGGATAGTTCCAATGGAAAGTACAAGTAGTGGCATGATCAACATTGGGTGCCACGTAAGTTTGATGTGGGTGACGAATTTTGGTTGCATTTGTAGAAAGAATGCCTTGCTAAATCCCATCGAAAACTTCAACCACTCTGATACAAGCCTTACACCATCACTAAGGTTATGGGAGACAATGCTTTTGAGCTCAACATTCCCCTATTCCTTAGCCTGCACCTATTGTTCAATGTAGACGACCTTCGACCATACTTTCCACCATTATCAAACACATCAGACATTGTAGAACAACTAACAACAACATAGCTCAACCCAGACTGCATGGAACTAACAACAGCTGATTGGATCATGTACAAAAAAGTCAAGAACACTTGCCAACAAAATATCCAACTGTACCGAGTTATCAAAGTTGGCCAACTCCTGCACCAGGGCAAGTGGCTCACTAGGGACCAAGTTCAGCAAAAGTTTCCCCATCTCATAGAGGCACTCAACGCAATAGGGAATATTGATTCCTAAGGGGGGAGGACTGATCTAGGTGGATATTGGTGGCCACCTTCCTATTCCACTTGTAGCCCTAACATGGTTCCTTTCACTTTTCTTAATTATAGCAAAATTTACTATTTTTTGTAGTTTTTCAAGTCCTGAACTTTTAGAGACGTTTTGAGGCCCCCTAAACAACACTTTTTTGGAGAATGAGAAAATTTGTTTCATTCAAGAGGGGTTTTTATTCTAATGAGGTATTGTACATGTCAAACCGAGATCGTATGTCAAAGTTACAACCCCAGAATTTGATGTACCAATTTACCTTAATAGGATCTATTGAATTTTGGAGCTTCATCTCCTAGGGGTAATTTTTTGGACGTTTAGGGTTTTCCATTATTTCTCAATAATAAATAGGTCTTTTAGCCTCATTTTAACATAGTTTATAAGGCATGTAGCCACCACATATCTTCTTAGAGATAAGTGACCATCGCCTGAGCTAGTTTATTCCCATTCTTCATGTAACAATTTTCAAGTATTTTGTTATTAATGATTTGAAGTTATATTTTCATTGTAGATTTTTGTTTCTGTTTATATCTATATTTCATTTCCTTCTTTCATAAATCTAGATCATTTATGGTAAACATTAATGCCTCTTAAAATGTTTGGATACGTTCATTTTAAAGCATGGCCTGGAGAATGGTTACCTAG
The DNA here is from genome assembly GCA_000404065.3 of Pinus taeda. Taxonomy (NCBI): domain Eukaryota; kingdom Viridiplantae; phylum Streptophyta; class Pinopsida; order Pinales; family Pinaceae; genus Pinus; species Pinus taeda. Next base: position 64,553 of record APFE030380091.1, read on the forward strand.
TATGCATGTCTTGCATTGGAGGTTGATAACATATATGTAGGTTGCACATGATAATATATTGCATTAGGGAAATACATTAGTGTTGTGATCATTTTTTCATTTATAAATAAAGTTAACACCCTGAAAAATGCATTCACCATTTTATAAATGTATTACATTTGAAATATGTATAGGAAAGCATGGTTTTATAATTGTATGCATGCATGTGAGTTGTTATTAAAAAGGCATGCTCTTACAATATTTATGAATGTATTAAATGCGTGTGGAAGAAATATGAATAAGCATGTTTTTATAATCTTTGGCATTTATATAACGCGGGCAAAATAATGGGTAAATAGGCATGGTTTTCTAATTGTATGCATTTATTTAATGCAACTGAAATATGGGAGGAATATACATACACTTATAATTGTGTACACTTGTATTATACTTTGGGAATAGCGATAAAAATACAAACAATAATTTATATTATTAACCTATATCATTTCAACAGTAATAACAATATTGGTTTTGTAGTAGAAGAAACAAGTAGAATATTAGCCACAGTTTTGCAACAAAAAGGATAACTGGAAAACAATATCATGACTATGAAAATATATTTATATAACTCTGTATTTAGATTAAATGCATTAAAAATATGGCTTTTCATACAATATTTAAGGTATTGTAAGTGTTAAATAGTTATGGTCATGCATGTAAAAGTAGGAGATTATTTATGGACAAAACTTTTACTTTTACATGTGCAAGAAAGTGTTTTCTTGAAAAGAGACATAAGGTGTAGAATATTATTAGTAGTTCTAACATAGAAATGTGAACCAGTAGAAATTGAACATGTGATGAAAAATGTCATAATCTTATGGGTTTTGATAATCTTGATATTGGATTTTACTGACGACAGTGACTATAGGAAATAATTATGGCTATTGCAATGGATAGAGAGATAGTTTTCTAAACTAACCTCTTTTGCAATGATCAAAAGATGGATTGTAAATACAAGTGGTGAGGTCAGTATGTATAATTATTATTACATGCAGAGTGGAAGATCATCAAACACAATTTACAAGGGATAATCTACTATAAAAAACAACCATCTCATGAAGGCATTGTGCTTGAAGAAATGTGGGTAAAATGTTTGAGAAACATGATATCATGTTCAATGTATTAGCCTCTACATAATTGTGCTTAAAATAAATATTATATTTCTTTGTAAAATTTAAACAATGGACAAGGGATGGACTCCCTTATTGCTATTGAGTGAGGAGTGAGCTTCCTCATGAAGCGTTTAATAAAAAAATGTTTGTTGGTTTTTTCCTTCATGGTTTCCAGGGTATATCGGTGTTCACTTATGTGCTTTCCTATTCTGTTATCTTAATGATATTGCTAATTTGCATAACGTTGGAAATTACATCATTCAAAGTGTTGTTTACAATGCTTGTTAAATGACCAATGTTAATGATGAAAAAAAAACAGAAAGAATTATGTTAACAAGTTGCATTAATGTTTATTACTTTATGAGATTTTATATTCTTTTTCTAAAGTTACTTCCCTTAATGATCATGGTTATATCATTTGACTACCAGTTAAGAAGTCTGGGATAGGTCATTGGAAATATTATATATTGGTAAAAATGGTAAAAATCTCTAACATTGTGGATTTTGTATGAGATATACTGGGGGATGTTATAGAAGCCAGGGATGAAAGAAAGAATTTGAAAGAAAATTTTACATTATATATAGCCAATTCACTTAAACATAAAATTATGGGAATGATTTAGAGATCATAATATGATGATTTAGGGAGGAATTTGGCTAGAGAGGAGAAGAAAGGAAACATCACGATAATGGAAACGACACCCAGCTAGGGTTCCACAGACCTGCGACGGCAGGCTGTCCTGCTCTATGACGCTCAGACCTGACAGCGGCAGAGTAATCGAACAGAAGTGGTTTGGAAGCGATTACCCAATGGACCCCCCGCAGGGGGAGGGAACAGTGGTTCCACCCGGCGAAGAAAAACAACAAGGACCTGAGGGTAACCCCAATGACGTCTCAGCAGATAACAACTCCATAGAGGATACATAGACCACGACGGATAACAAAGCCCCACACAGACCTCCAAAGGTTAGTTCCTCTACTTGCAAACCTCTTGCTGCTCACAGGCCAGAAGTAGAACTACCTAGCCACCGAATGAACGCAAGAATAAAATTTATGAGAGATCATGCCCTCATAGGTAAATTTATGGGATTCTGGCCTACAGAAAAGGCACTAAGAAACTGGATCAATAGCAAATGGAGACCAAAAGGAGAAATAACCCTACTTATAGGGCCGAAATGTTTCTTCACAGCCATCTTTAACTGTCTGGAAGACAGAAATAGAGTATTTGAATGAGGGCCTTACTTCTACAACTCGACAGTTCTATTTCTCAGAGAATGGAAGGCAAGGTTCAACCCAGACAAGGAAGATCTAAGCTATGCACCAGTTTGGATTAGATTATACTCGTTACCATGGGAATACTGGGAGGAGGACTCATTGAAAGCCCTTGGATCGACGCTGGGAGATTTTGTGAAGGTCGTTGAAGAAACAAAGGCTGTAAGATACACGACCTACGCCTCTTACGCCAGGATCTGTGTCTACATGGATCTGAAGTAGCCTCTGCCAGACACTGTGCGCCTTTTTCATGAAGACCATGATTGGATCCAGGTTATTGATTATGAGCATGTTCCTTTCCGCTGCCGGAAATGTCATACCCTAGGACACCTCTTCAGAGATTTCCCCTTAAATAACAAGCCTGAATCTCAAAGCAAGCAAGAGCCACAACCTCAAGATGGGTTCACTAAAGTCACAAACAGAATACGTGGGAGTAAAAATCCAACGCAACTCCAAAAGCAACGCCAGCGCCAGAAGAGAAATCCCAGCCCTCCACAAGTAACAGCTTCGGGATTCTTGCACAAGCTGAACCACAAGAAGAGCCCAGATCGAAAACAACGACACAAAATTTCGCCAAGTCAGGAGAGCAAAAGAAGAAGCCAGAAGGCGAAAAGACCAAGCTAGCCACAGAAACTTGGAACAATCCGGCTATGGACATAGATAATCCATCTTATAGCAAGGACAAGGGAAAGGAAGCAGAAGGCAGCAATCAGGAACCACAGTTCATGGAAGACGACAGTGAACCAATTGATATTGGGGAACTTGATATTCTAGGTCTGGAACAAGCCTGCAAATCAGGTAACTTTGACAAAATCCTGAAACACAAGTAGATAACCTAGTAGAAATTCTGAATAAAGCTCAAAAAAAGTATTCTCTTGGGGTCCAGACAGGCAGTCAATGGGATGGTAAATTTGTATACAAAGATAGCAAAAAGAGGGGCAGGAAGATAGCTCTAGAATGAACAATTAAGACTGGAGAGGTATTGGTTGAGTCTAGCAGATATGGAAAACTCACCAAATACTATAATACCAACCCCAAAACTTCTAAATGAAGTTGATATCTTGGAACATCAGGGGGCTCAACTTCCCAAGGAAGGGGAAACTTCTAAAAAATTTGATTATGGAAGACAAGCCAACCATTCTATTTCTACAGGAAACCAAATGCAACTCGATAATCTTGGAAAAAATTGCAGCCAAAGCTTGGCCAGGAGGGCAAGTTACAGCTGTAGATGCACAAGGGGATTTTGGAGGCCTGGCGATCCTCTGGGATGTGGGGAAAATACAACTAGACAATATCCATGCAAAAAAAAATTTCATTCAGGTTGTTTTTCATATTCTGGGCACAAACATTCATGGTCACATCACCAACGTTTACTTCCCACAAGAACCTCTGCAAAAAGCTGCAATTCTAGACACCATATCACAGCTCAACACTGATAGAGCACATCCGCTTTGGGTGACGGGAGGAGATTTCAATATGATCGCCTCAACAGAAGAACGACAAGGAGGGAGAAGCAGAACCAATAGAGATGGCTCTCTACTCAAAGATTTTGTTCAACATAATTGGCTGATTGACGTGCCCACAGCTAATGGCCTTTACACCTGGACGAATAAATGGGCAGCTCCATTGCAAATCGCCTCACGCATGGACAGATTTCTAATATCAGACAATGCCATCCATATTGGAGGAGAATTCATAGGTCACATAATTCATTTTTCTGGATCAGATCATTGGCCAATTGAACTGCACTGGAATCGGCCAGGAAATAACATCAAACGGCCCTTCCGCTTTGAAGCCTTCTGGCTTTCCCATCCAGAGTTCCAGGAATTCATCAACACAACATGGAAAAACTGTAATCCAACTGAATCCACCAAAATGGAAAGATTCCAAAAAACGTTGAAGATGCTCAAGACAGAAATAAAGCGCTGGAATAAAAGTACGTTTGGCAACATCTTAAAGGAAAAGGAACAGCTCATTCAAGAAATCAAAAACACGCAACAACGAATAATCCTGGAGGGGCGATCAGAAGAGCTCACACAAAAGGAACAAGAAATGGAAGGCAAACTTCTGGAATGTGATCGACAGGAGGAGATTCTATGGCAGAAAAAATCCAGAATACGATGGCCGAGGGAGGGCGAGAAAAACACCAAGTTCTTCCATAAATCTACAGTGCAAAAGAGAATGCGAAATCAAATATCACAGGTAACCAATGCTCAGGGAGAAAAATTAAAGACACAGGAAGGGATAGAACAGGAATTTGTACACTATTTCAAGGAAATGAGAAAAGAGCCAAATATCAATAGAGCGGAGGCAATAGAAAGCATTACAAGGAAAATACCGCGTCTCATAACAGAGGAGCAAAATACTCTGCTTCTCAAGCCGATTAGCCTTCAGGAAGTGGAAAATGCAGTAAACTCCCTCAAAGCAGGTAAAGCTCCTGTTCCTGGTGGTTTCACGTCAAATTTCTTTCAGCACTTTTGGGAGTTAATCAAATGGGAAGTGTGGCAAGTAGTAGAAGAATCTCGCAACATGCGATGGATGTATCCGGGCTTGAATGCAACATTCATCGCCCTAATACCTAAATCGGAGGAGTCCAACACGCCTGATAAGTACAGACCCATCGCCTTATGCAATATCATCTACAAGATTGTCTCCAAGGTAGTGGCGCTGAGGTTAAAACCGGTGCTTCCATTCATCATCTCGCCAGAACAATCCGGCTACGTAGAGGGACGAAAAATTACGGATGGGATAATCCTCACTCATGAGATTATTCACTCCCTCAAACATTCAAAAAAACCAGGTATGCTCCTTAAAATTGATCTATCCAAAGCTTTCGATAACATTAGCTGGGAATACATGCAAAAGATTTTAAATGCTTTTGGTTTTGACAATGCATGGATATGATGGATTAGCAGCCTTATCTCTTCCACCTTCTTTTCAATTCTCATTAACGGGACTCTGACCTCTACCTTCCGCTCATCTAGAGGTATAAGACAAGGAGATCCCCTGTCACCTTTTCTATTTATAATCATGGCGAAAGGTTTAGGATGTTGCATTAAAAATGCCATCCTCTCTCAAGATCTCAAGGGCATTACCCTCCACCAAGCCCCCACTGTCTCCCATCAGCAATTTGTAGATGACAACATGATATTTGGGTACTCCTCAGTTCAAGAAGCTCGAACCTTAAATTCTTTGCTTAACCTCTTCTCTAAAGCCCCTGGTGCTCTTATTAACAAAGTAAAATCCCAGATCTTTTTCTTCAACACCCATCCGACCACACAGCGAGCAATCGCCCACATTCTTGGCTTCTCCAATGCTTCCCTCCCGTCCAAATACCTAGGGGCCCCTCTCTTTGTGTCTGCTCATAAGCACTCCTCATGGACTTCTCTTCTGGAAAAATTGGAGGCCAAATTGTTTCTCTCGACTCACCGTTCCTTAAACATGGCCAGTCAGCTGGTGCTCATCAAAGCGGTTCTTCAATCTATGCCGCTTTACCTATTCTCAATATTGGCGGCACCAAAATGGGTCTTAAAAGCCATCAAAAAATTACAGCGAAACTTCCTATGGGGCAGTACTGGACCTAATAGGAAATGGGCTTTGGTAAAATGGGAGAAAGCTTGTCTCCCAAAAATTGGAGGAGGAATTGGCCTCCGGGATCCAGAACACAGCAACTTGATCATGGGAGCAAAAATATGGTGGAAATGGCTATCATACCCCAGCACACAATGGGCTAAAATATGGACAGCTAAATATGAAAACAACCTACCACTAGAGGAGCGCATAAGAATGTCGGAAATAAGTAAGGGATCGGCAATATGGAATTCAGCAATTCTAAACAGGGATCTCATTCAAAAACACAATTTCTGGGAAGTGAAGGACGGATGCACAGCTCGTTTTTGGACAAACTCATGGCAGCAATTCCTAAGCATAACAAACATCATCCAAGGCATTCCTAATCAGGATATCAACCAACAGGAAAAGATCAACCAATTTTGGGAAGCAAACAATATTTTCGACCACCGTAATTGGAAGGAAGCCAGCGCTATTTTACCTCACAGTCCGGAGGCCATTCAAAATGCCCTAGCAAAGGAATTAACAAAAAGGATAATCCTCAAGGAGACAGGTCACGACAAGCTAAGATGGGGCCATGAAGAGAAAGGAACCTTTACAACTAAGGAAGCCTACCAAATCATCCTAAAAGGACAATATACCAAAGATAAGCTATGGGAGCGAATTTGGAGCACCCCCATATGGCCGAAGATATCCACCTTTCTCTGGCTGCTGTCCCAATATAGGATTCTTACCTGGGATAACCTCAGAAAAAGGAAATTTGCTGGACCCTCAATTTGCCTCAATTGTAAAATGGCGGAAGAATATGAGGTTCATCTTATGCAATTATGCCCATTCGGCAGAAGAATATGGGAGAAAGTCTCATTTCGATGCCAGAAGGAAGGCAGAGTACTGGGTGATATCAATAATACCTTACGAAACTAGCCCCAATAGCCTTATCAATGTACCATCCTCAACATTCTCTGGCAAATAATTCCAGGCACAGTAATGTGGAACATTTGGAAAGAAAGGAACAGGAGAATATTCAAAAATTAGGCAATGGAATTGGAGCAAGTTTGGACAATCATATACAAGAATATTCAGGAAACCCTCTCCACTAGAGGCTGGTCCCAATAGGATCTCCCTTCCAGCAGTAGGGAACAGGCCATATGGAATAATTGGCAACTCCAAATCCTACCTCCTAACTCCCTTCAAGGCACTTCTGTCAGGCGGCAAGCAACACCTTCCAACTGGAAACCTCCACCAACCAACACATACATGCTCAATTTTGATGGAGCATCCAAAGGAAACCCAGGAACTAGAGGATATGGAGGAGTGATTCGAAACTCTCAGGGCATCCCGCTCAGAGTCTTCTTCGGATCTATAGGATGGAATACAAACAACGCAGCAGAACTGGAAGGCCTTTGGAGAGGACTCAAAATTGCCCAAAATCAGAGATACATTCCCCTTATAGTAGAAGGAGACTCTCAAATCATTATAAACATGGCCACAAAGATCCAGCAAGGTTCAGAAGCTCAGAAGGTAAGCAGAAGCTGGAGAATGGAAACCAGGCTTGAGTCTCTTCAACAATGGCTACAGAATAACAAAGCCATATCCTTTAAGCACATTAGGCGAGAAGGAAATAAGGTAGCGGATTTTCTGGCTAATCTAGGGGCAGAGCGAGGTAAGGAGCACCATGAAGGACACTTACAGGAGATTGTCTCGGAGACAGACTGGACAACTTTCCAGGAGATCATTAAAAGTGATATGAAGACAGAAGAAGAGGCATACCCGGATGCGGGTGCCAGCTTGACAAATAGAGGCCATGTGCCAGCCACGAGGAGTGTACAGCGTGCCGGCATCCTGGAGCGGTGATATGAAGGTTTTCAATGTGGAATTGAATGGCATTCAATGCCATTTACGCCGGTTGCAGTCCCAAGGGATCATCGAAGGGTATAGCAGGATGAACACCAGAATGTTCGAGGAGAATCACCGGTCTGCACAGTTGTGGAATTGCTGCCCGACTGCGCCAGAGAATGTTGGTCTGGTGAGGAAGGAGGGAAGTGCTGGAGAGCGTAATCCTCGGCGCAAAGCCAGGCATGGTGCAGGGAAGGAAATCCACTCTCGGCATTGGAGGCAAATTCTCTCTGCAGTGAGATTTTTCAAATTCCCCACGTCTAAGGTGAATAGGGAAGAGACAGCGGTTAAGGGTAAGCAGTTGGAGGCAGCGACGCACCATACGCCTAACATGGCTCCTCTCCGTCAACGCGCCACTCCCCGCCGTGGGCGGAATTATGGACAGAGGGGACAATGTGGAGGCAGGGGAATTCAAAGCCCGCGGCGGGTCTCCCCGCTTGCTTGCGCCTCGCCAAGCTCACTCAGGTCTGAGGATTCTGGGAATGCCATTTGCAACACGGTGCAATCGGCAAAGTTTAAATACAAACGCCGATCCAACAAGCCCATCATCTCAGCGTTGATTACAGTTATCTTCACCGAAGAAGATGAAGAGGAAGATAGCGGGAATGAGGAATCAGAGGAAAAGGAGCCCAGCTCGGACAATTCCTCTCAAAGGGGGGGAAAGGAAGACAGTTCATACATCCCCTCCTCTCAGAGTAGGCTGGAAGAGGATAGCACCTGTGTGCATTTGGAAGAGCAGAAAGAGGTTCTACAAGAAATTGGCAGCATATTGGCTAAGGATACTACAAACACGGCTCAGCATTCATCAGAGGATCCCCAGGCAATGGAAGTTCCCAGGAAGGGCAAGGAGCCGGAAGTCGTCTTTGGCAATGTCCTGTACCTGAAGCTCCTGCCAGGAATTCATCGTCCTGAAGACATCCCGGATGGCATGGAGGTGACTTGGGAGCCTGATCCGGAACGGGAAGCAGCGGAATGGGAGGCGGCGAGACGGGAAGCGGCGAACCGTGCGGAATGTTCCAAAAAACTCAACTGATATTCACTGCAAGGCGGGTAAGGTCTGAGACTCCGGGTCTGGGGATTCTGCATATGTTTTTTTGCTCTATTTTCGCAACAAGTGTACTGTTTGGGATCGGCTACCTGTGTTTAGCAATCATGGCGACGTGTTCTCCGGCTCGTGCCTCTCCTAGACAGATAGGCACCTGTGCTTGGCTCATTTTGAAAATGCTCTGTTTTTTTGGCAAAATTCCAAGCCTGTAATGTATCAATCTTTTGCTTGGAAATGTCTTTTTTTGGCTGACAACTTTCTTGTAAAAGACTATTACTGTTCTGATATGCTAAATGTTGCTATCATGTTGACAAACTTTGACAGAAAGTTGTTTAATCACTCTCAAAGGTTAAAACCTCTTGTACATATTTTTTCAATTTTCTTAATATAATTAATTTAGCCTTTGCCCAGGGAAAAAAAAAATAATAAATAAAAATAAATAAATAAAATAAAAATATTATAAGAATGATTTGATGAAAGATAGCATTTGAAAGAAAAGTTTACATTATATATAGTCAGGTCAATTAAACATGAAATTATGGGAATGTTTTCTAATATCACACATTTTCTAGTAATAGGTTGCATAGTTAAAATATTCGTAAAGAAGATTGAATCCTATTTCTTTGCGCTCTCTTGGCTAAGATATAAACCTAAATGAAACGACAAAAACATAAGACTAAATAATTAATAAGTAAAATAGTAAAAAAATATTTCCAATAATAAATAATATATACACAAATGTATATAGTTATTATACATATAATTTATACGCATTGAAAAAAAATATTTTATATATTTATAAAATATCATGTTGAATGGATCATATCAACATATAAAACATCTATTTATTTTAAATATTTAATTCATGTCTTTCACTTAATATCGGCAGAAAGAATCAGTAGGGTCGAAAAATAGAATTCTACCATGTTTCTAAATTTACTTTTTAACATAACAAACTACATTTGTGGAAATTAATCAATCATACGAACGTACTAAAAGTAATTTTGCTCTGGTTATTGGTGAGTGTTTATAAAATTACATTAATTTATTTTTATATTTTAATTTTATAATTATACAATATTTTATTATTTTTTATTTAAATTCAAAATAATTTTATTATCAATTTTTAAATATTTTAATATTTATTATTATATAGAATTTATATATTTTAAAATTGTATCGAGTGTTTTTTTCTAATCTATAAAAGTACCCAAATTAGTTACACTCAACAAAAAAATCTAAATGCCACAACCATTGTATTATTAATGTTTTTGTCGCAGTGCTTCTAACCGTTACTATTTATAAAGAAATCATAACAGAAAGAAATTATTAAGTTTTTTGGCATAGTGCTTCTAACCATTACCATTTATAAAGAAATTTAAAGGAATCTACCACGGAAAAAAAAATTATAGATGAGAAAACAATAATATATAAAGAAATCATAACAGAAAGAAATTATTAAGGTTTTTGTCATAGTGCTTCTAACCATTACCATTTATAAAGAAATTTAAAGGAACCTACCACGGGAAAAAAAAATTATAGATGAGAAAACAATAATAATAGACCGAGTATGAATCAAATTTGAAGAAAAGGGTTATATTTCAACTTTAGAGATTAATTTCATTTTAGCTTTATTGTTTTCGTATAAAAATAAAAATAATTTTAAATTTCATATATATCTCATATATCATAATTTCTAATGTGTCAAGTTGGGTTGATTTTGAATAAAGAATTTTATATACATACACTTGAATGAGTATACATAAAGGGTATTGGTTGATTAGTATTACAATTTATATTAAAATAATATGGAGAAATTTTAATAACACCATTTATTCATACTATATATCAATTATATGGAAAAAATTCAATTGGACCAATTATTTATAATTAATATAAAAATCATATAGGGGGAATTTAATATGTAGATTTACTCATTCATCTCATAGACATTATTCTTCAAATACAATGGAATTATCTTTCTTTCTTATAGAGTAAGTTGCTCAATTGTTTAGAAAATTTTAATGAACTTTTAAAGGAAATCAAAATAAATCTCCAATAACATAAATTCTATAAAAGAAATTTAATTTCAAGAATCTTTTGCCATAAAAATTATAGGCCTAATTATTAGCACACTCGTGCATTGGGATGCATGACACCATTGTGAAATAACATTATCTCAATGCTAAGTAATAATTAGTATGAACCACATTAGTTGGTTCAACCAAAACTCAATAATGTGATTAATTAGAAAGAAAATTTCATTATCAACACTATCTTTTATCAACAAAAAAAAGTAAATACTATTTAGTATTTAATATTGAAGTTTTGATTATTAGAAATCACACTTGCATTAAATTAATACCATCTACAAAATAACACATAAATAACATCATCTTTTGTCAACAAATGAAAGTATACTAATTATTATTTAGCATTGAAATCATATTTGCATTGATCAATTTTGATCCCTAGTTCCTATTGTCATGTCTTATTAAGTATGCATAAACATGCCAGAAAAATAACAAGTAGTAAAGGCAGCCAAGCTATATGGACAGTAAATAAAAGCAAGTGGAGTAACAAGTAACAATATGAGAAGGTGGAGCCATTGAGGATTTCTAGGTACCATTTGTAAATCCTAACCCCAAGAGGATGAGGAGCTTATTCTAATTGAAATTCTATCTCCTTTGTGAATAACAAAATGATTCACCAGAACAAAATCTTGCTTTTGATCTTCAATACCCATTACAGGATCCGGAGTTTATTCTAATTGAAATTTTATCTCCTTGTGAATAACAAAATGATTCACCACAACAAAAGCTTTTGATCTTCAATGCCCATTACTAACCTATAATTTCAAAAAATAGATGATACATGGATGCATGAGCTCCATAGCAATAGGATTTTAGGGTATAAAAATGATAGCATTTTTTTTCTGAATTTTCATCATGTGTAATATATCACTGAAATTCTGGAAGGGAATTGAACCAATAACTTTACAAAACGAAAGTAACTTTAGCGAAAAAATTGACACTGAAAAGGAAAACGCGGAATGGATTTTGATGTCAGGATCAGAAAGATTTTCCTTCTCATCTAATCCTCCACGATATAAAATCTATGCTTCTGCGACTGCTGAAATAAGATTTTATTTATCTGTCGATACATTTTCTCAAAGTTAACACAGTTGAGAGTTTAAGTTGATCAGAAACAATTCTGATGGCTTTCTACTGCGTTCGAACTATGAATTATGTTCTTTATACCATTGCACGCATTATAATTTTCCTGCAATCAACTTTTATAGGTGATAAATAGCAAGTAAATTCATTACTAATATATATTTTTTGTTCTTTTAAGCTTGGTCTGTTTAACTATTTTAGATGATCAAAACATATTTCTAGCTTTTAAACTTCACAGCAATTGTATTTTTCTTTTGCAGATGCCCAGTCCATTAGAGTTTGCTACGGCAGAGTTGTTGATAATCTGTCTTTGCCATAAGAATGAAGGCAACCTGGGATAAGAATAAATAAAAAATGGACTAGTTTAGAAAAGTATAGATTTATTTTAAATAGGAATTCAACATGATCTCAGAGAGATTTAATCTTTTCAAGTGTTCTCAGAGAGATTTAAGCTTTAAAATTTAGAACCATGATAGAGATTTAAGCTTAAAAAATTGTTCCATTTCCTACAAAATATGTAGTGCTAAAAAAGTCATATTTTTAGGTTGACTCCAACTCAAGGGAGTATGGCATTTTCACCCATACATATCTTTGAAGGGTTGGACAATTTCCATTGTCTAGATGGCTAGTGGTAACAATTTTGTTCGCATTTATTTTGATCAATTTAACATTTATGTTGGTGGAAATAAATTTGTTGGAGTTGATGATAACCAAGATAGCATTGGTGTGCATGGTGTGTTAAGCTTAGGGTGAGTCCTATGGTTGTTCTAGTCTTAAGGAAAGAACCATCATAGTAGCATGATATAAAAAAAAATCTATAAATTCTTATAGCTAGGATGGTTAGGGTGTCATAATATTTGGAGGAGATTCTACCTCAAGAAATCATCTCATATGCCTATAGAAGTGGCATAGTTGGATAGTGCTCGGAAAGATATTTCCAATGGTATGTTGAAGTTTGGAAATGGCCTCCTAGATCAGGAGTTATTTCTAGCAAAGTTGAGGTGCCCAAAGTCAAAATGGCAAAGTTAAATGTGGCTTAAGGTCAAAGTGGAGACCAAGTTTGGCATACAGACATAGTTGGTGGAGCCTTTTACAAAACTAATAAGTGTTAGACTAGGCAAACATGACCCGAAAATGTTGCAACAAGGAGCATTTTCATTGGCTAGCATTGGAGCTCATCACACATCTCATCCCCTCGAGCTTACCCTATAAGATTAAAAGGTGTGTGCGAAAATAACGGAAGAGATGATGCATGCCAATAATGTCATCCCGACAGATGTACCCTAAAAGGTTCAAATAAGGTGCAAATGCTTAACGATAGGGATGACTAAGTAGTGGGCTTGTGTGGACAGTCCACACAACAACGGAGCAAGCACAGTTGATTGGATAGCAGAGGTCCCACTTGACAACTAATCTTCACAAGAGTACTTCAAAGGTTTTACTGAGAACATGAAGGTGAACGACATGGATGATAAGCATCACAAAACGTGGAAGTAGCGCAACAATGAAGAGTGGAGCGGAGTTAAATAAATGGTCATGACCCTTGGAAAAAATTAACAAATGAATTTTCTGCAAAACACAAGGCTCGTGACCCTTCCCTCTCTCATGGCAGCCACTTGGTAGCATTGTGTTGGTTGTCAATAATGTCAGCATGACGTTAGTGCACAAGGCACATAGTAGGAATATTTGACATTTTTGGGTGGCTTAGTGGGCCAAATCCGGTTGACATGTGTCACCACTTCAGAGGAGCCATGTGGCACTGATGATGTCAGCATGACATAATCTTGCATGTATGACCCTGGAAGGTTTGAAAGGTGCACAAAGAAGGGTTTTGGGATGACAAAGCATCATGATGAGTCAGCGACTTTATGGTAGAGTAGCAAAAAATGAGAGTGAAGGTAGGCAGCCCCATAGGACAAATCATCCCTCAAGGCTCATCTCAAAAGAATTTTAAAGGAACAAAGGAGAACCATTGACAAGATAATGTTGCGACACATCAACAAGACAACATAATATCCGAGGGAAAATGAGAGACAAAGAAGGGTGGTCCCACTAGAGATGTAATCCCATAAGGCTTACCACGGAAGAAACAAAGGCGTGCAGGGAAAAGTTTTGGTTGTTGGAGTAGTGTGACACAGAGGAGATTGAGTTGGCATTGAAATCTCATCTTGACAAGATTTTGATTGGTTGATGGCTACAATAGGTGGACCCATAGTACATGCCATCCCACAAGGCAGATCCTGAAAGGATTTAAAGGGCACAAAAGAAAAGTTTTAGGAAAAATTGAGCTGGAGGCTAAAGTAAATTGTCAAGACATGTTTATATGGGGGATTAGTGACCAACAACGCAGAGGATTAATGCATGATGCTTAAACCTTCAAGGCTATAGTTCAAAGAAGTGCCCAGGTATTAGTTTTGTAACGATTATGCGTGTTATTGTGAATATGGGCCTCTAGGCTAAATACAAGAAAAAAGATTCATTGTGGGCATATGTTTAGAAAAGAATTTGGACTATATGTAAAGCACTTTGGTCATGATTTAAGGCCTTCATGTTAATCTAAAAAAAAATAATTATGGTCTAAAATTATATAGCACCATAACTATAAATGAAATCAACGAGACAATACCTATAACTCTTGATGAAGTCAATCCCCAAAAAAGAAAATTGTCGAAACGCAATGGTGCCTCCCCCCTCTAAATAAAGGCCAAGCAATCTAAACTAACAACAACATGGACAACCATGTGTTTGAGTACTCACTTAGGTAGAGTGGATGAAAAAATAACTGTCAAAACAACATTGTTCCCTATGTAACAAAGGAATAAAACAAATGATTGTAGTTGTGCAATTTGGGGGTATGTAGCATTGTTAAATGAGACGAAAGGAGGGCTTTGTGTGTGAGCACTGCTGAGAAGAGGCCAAGTGTGCCTAGGTAGAGAGTAGAGAACAGAGTGTTGAGAGTAGAGAACAGAGTGTTGAAGTATGTTGTAGAAGTGTTGCAGGTGGAAGAGCTAAATGGTTGTTGTTGTTAGGGGTGATTTTAGGGGCGAATGTTCGCCCTTTGGCGAAATTAAGGGGTTTTAAATTTTTAGTGGGTGAATATTTTGTATCATAGTACATTTTTACAAATCACCTCAAATAGCCCACCTTATTTTAAGGGAGAGGGTAAAAAAGGTAAATTTAGCCCTTTAAATTAGGAGTTACAACCTTCCATTCGCCCATTTTCAAGAATAGGTTTTATTTAAGTGAATCCATTCGCCCATTTTCAAGAATAGGTTTTATTTAAGTGAATCCCATGGGCCAAAGGCCCTAATACCATATTTATAAAAGAGGTATGGTAAAGTAATAAAAATATAAATAAATGAGAGGTATGGTAAATAAATAAATCATTTTTTATATTTACTCCATAAGTCACCTTATATACATGCAAGGGTGTAAACAAATAAAAATATAAGTAAAGTGGAGGTATGGTAAATAAATAAAACATTAATAAACTAGACGAATGGTAAATAAATAAAACCTATTTTTATATTTAGTTCATAACCCTCATTCTATTTATGAAGGCTCAAGAAAGAGGTTTTATTTAAGTGAATCCTATGGGCCAAATACTATATTTGTAAAAGAGGTATGTAAATTAATAAAAATATAAATAAGTGAGAGGTATGGTAAACAAATAAAACAATTTTTTATATTTACTCCATAAGTCACCTTGTATTTATGAATGGTATGTAAATTAATAAAAATATAAATAAGTGAGAGGTATGGTAAACAAATAAAACATTTTTTATATTTACTCCATAAGTCACCTTGTATTTATGAATGGTATTGTAAATTAATAAAAATATAAATAGACGAGAGGTATGGTAAACAAACAAAATATTTTTTTATTTTTTTATATTAATACCATGCAAAAAAACATTATTAACCCTAATATTAGTATTAATAAAAATAAAAATGGCACATGGTATTGACCGATGGTATTCACCAAAATGGCACATGGTATTGACCCATGGTATTCACTTGGAATGTAGCCTATTTAAATGGGGGAATTAAACCAGAATAGATCCATCTTTACTCTGGATCTACTAATCCCCGAGAGGTATCAAATATTGTCATATGCAAACTAGCATAGAGTGAAAAAATATTTGATCCGATAAAGAGTAAAAATGGATGTTGTAATTTAATGTATGTTAAACATTTTAGCTTGGTTAAAACAAAAATAAAATAAAAATCAACTACTAATTTTTATAAACTACTAATAGTAATTTTTAAGCTCCATGTTTATGATAACCCATGGGAAATTCTATCTTATATCCATCTTAATTCTGGGTCTACACCCATGGTATTCATGTGAGCATAGACTATTTAAAGGGGAAATTCTATCTTAGATCCATCTTAATTCTGGGTTTACAAGTGCTCAGAGGGATAAATAGATTTCATCCCCCTAAGAGTGGTAGATGTGGAGTTAAGATGGATATAGGTTGGTTTTTATGATAATGAAGATATTAAATAGACTTAGGAAATTATATTGTAAAAACATCTTAAAGTGAATGGTTAAAGCATAGACATTGGACAAGTATATTTGTATACTTCTGTTTTAAACTGAAACAAATCCAGGGCTAAAAGGAATGGATTGGATTGATTGCACTAGTCATTCTTCTATAACTTTCCAACATATGTTGGAGTAAACAGATTGTAATTTGGGTAATTTTTCTAA
>APFE030380104.1:0-10829 GCA_000404065.3 Pinus taeda
AAAAAACTAAAATAAAAAATCTTATTCCTAATTCCTAAAATATGATACATATTCCAAAAAAAATATTCACATATGAAACACAACCCTATTCCTTAGAATCCTATTTGAAACATTTCATATTTAAACTTATGGAGCAAGAAAATAATCTATTGCTTTTATTTACCAACCATTGAATTGAATTTTGACCATATAGCAACCATCAATATTGTGTGTATTCTTTGAACCAAACATATCATATGGAAATGAATCCACATGATTGAAATACCCATTCGTTTTGAACCCCAATATCATGGATTAAGGGTTTAATCTCTTAAGTCTTAAGTTTGTTTTAACTCCAAAGCATTGATGGGACCATACTCCTTATCAGTGATATTGTTATCACGGATTTTGAATTTCAATATTATTGTTGGAAGGATAATTTTTTTAGATTTTAATTTTAAATTATGGGTTGGGTTATGGGGTAGATTAATTAATAGTTGAAATGATTTTTTTATTGGAATCTAATAATGCATTTTTTAGTAAGATTGTGATTTCTTATTGTTTAAAATATACAATGTATAGATAGATTCAATACCCTAAAAAATCTTGAGACACCATTTAGATTTCAAATATCTTAATTTTTAACTTTAAATTATGGATTAGACTATGGCGTACTTTAACTATTTGATTTCTTAGTGTTTAAAATGCACAATGTATAAATGGATTCAACACCCTAAAAAACCTTGAGACGTCATTTATATTCCAAATTTCTTAGGTTTTAACCTTAAATTATAGATTAGACTATGACGTACTTTGACTATTTGATTTCTTATTGTTTAAAATGCACAATGTACAGATGGATTCAACACCCTAAAAAACCTTGAGATGTCATTTATATTCCAAATTTCTTAGGTTTTAACCCTAAATTATGGATTAGACTATGGCATACTTTAACTATTTGATGAAATGACTTTTTGACCATAATGGACAATACATTTTTTAGTAAGATTGTGATTTTTTATTGTTTAAAATGCATTTTTGAATACATAAATAAATTCAACACCTTAAAAAAAACACTGAGACACTAACAAGTTAAATTTATGATTTTAAATTTTCTATTGAAATTTGAAAAAATCTTTGAAAAATGTCATTTCGTCCATTAATTAAACTACCCATTAAAATATACCTACCTTAAAATATATCCAATTACACAGTGAAGTATACCTGCGTTAGAGTATACCCCACTAATCAGGAAGTCCTTACCGAACACATGAGAGAAGTCAAGTCCTTACGCGTTAGAGTATACCCAACTCATCAAAGAAATCTTTGTTTATGACATTTGAGCCTCAATTAGTAAGTGTTTAGGGTGATTAAAAACTGAATCTCTTGGATTTTAGCCCGGAATCATGAATTGAACCATACACATAATTTCACTATTAAAAAGACAAACATGTAAACATTTTCAATACATTAAAAATAAAAATAAAATTATTTAAATGAATAATCATATTTATTAAAATAGCCGACATCTATTTTAAGTCCATATCTATCGCAAAAAATACTTCCAATTTTTAGCGCCCTAAACTTGAAGTCTTTGATAAATCCATATTAATACAGGATAGTATCTTCAAAATGTGAGATGTGGCCGTGAGAACATCACGTTCTTTGTGTTGCAAGATATAGTGGGGTGAGGCAAATTGGGATTTAACTTTCGCGTTGTACTCTGATCTAGTCGCCATGACCAACAGGAAGAGAAGATCTAGGAATGAACGCGAGGAATGGCAGCAGCAGGAATTCCAATCTTGTAGCAGGGACAGTTTGAGAGTGCAAATGCCTGCTCACTGTATTAAACAGTTGGATGAAATTAAAAATGAGTTGAAATTGAGATCTCATGGGCGTGCAGTGAATTGGTTGTTACCAGAGAATATGAAGGGTTTGGTAGAGCTGACAGAGGTGATGGGCTATACCATGGGTGGACAAACCATTGATTGGTTATTATCAATGGGAATGGGAACCGAACGCATATTAAAATTCAAACAAGTACTGGACTCGCAGAACGGTGGAGCAGGACAGGCAGTACATTTGTCACTGCCAAGCGAAACCAGACCTCTAGTAGAGCTTACCAGAGAGTTAGGGTTTAACAGAGGGGGAGAGACCGTGGATTGGCTGTTAGAAATGGCAACGGATCCTCTGTTAAAGCTCATCAGTTCGTTGGGCTTCAAAAGCGGTGCAAAAACTATAGACTGGTTACTGAATAAAGCACAGCCCAGCATTACTGCAGCAAAAATGAATGGATTCAATGTCCATAAACCTCCCAGGTTATCATCTGCCATGAACATCCCTCCACAGTTTCCACCCAGACAATTGGAGACACCAGGAAAGAAAACCCAATTTCACAATTTTAATGCAGAACGCCATCACCAATTCCAAAGCACTGGCCAACTGTTCGTAGAAAACCAGCAACAAATTCTATTTCACCGTGATAGTAGTGGTCACCAAACAGAGTACCAGAGTTTCAACAGGAATGGAGGTCTTTCTAATCAGTTCGAGGGCATTAAAAGGAGAAGAATGGAGGCGGGGTATAGCAAACATGCTGGCAACCCATTACAGGGTCAACATCCTAGTTGGCAGCAGGGAAGTCAGGCAAGAACCCACATTGAAATAGCCACAGCTAATCCTGCTCAAGATTTCAGTCAGAACCCTATTAATGGGGTTGATGTGGGAGGCGCACTGGGATTCGAACGTCCGACGAACTCGGCGGGGATGCCCCTTGAGATACATGCGCAGAATAAATTTCCTGATCCAAAATCTCCTCTGGATTATTATTTTTACAACCAGAACCAGTTTGAAAATGTTCATGCCCAGAACCAAAACCCATTTGTTAATATTCCTGAACAGAACCAGAATCAGAACCAATTTGTCAATATTCATGATCATAACCAGAACCAATTTGTCAATATTCATGATCATAACCAGAACCAATTTATCAACATTCGTGATCATAACATGAACCAATTTGTCAATATTCATGGCCAGAACTAAGGTGGAATTCAAGCTGAAGGAAATTATGGAGGCTATGCAGTATCATCACTGTCAAACGAAGATCAAGAGATTGCAGGTACTGTCAATGATTGGTTTGCGAATTAGGCGTCAGAGCTAGAGATACTGTTGTTTTTCATGTCTAACTTTAAAGATCCCTCAGCCCCGACTGTAATAAATGTGCAGACAGCCATACTCTGGATTGAATTTCCATATTTTTATACTTTTCTCATATTGCAATTTGAATTTACAAACGTATTTCTGTATGCACAACTAAACCCATCTCTAGATAGGTGGGCGTCCATTCTCTTTCAGAATATTTGATCATCTCATATTTGAAGCCTGTATCTCATACATTTTCCAACTTTTCCACTAAATTATGATGGCCATTATTTTGTTTTTTTTTTAAATCCTGTTTTAAAATTTCCAATTCAATGAGTTTAGCAAATAATTTTTATTGAGATAATTTTGATATTCCATGAGTTTACCGAATAGCTAAGCATTGAAAACGATTTTTCGGAGAAATTTTGTTCGAAAAATTCGACAAGACACCATTTTAAAATCGACTACACAACGAAACCCCGTGGGTTTGACTCCTCCTGAGCCGACACGTTCGCTGCGCCCTCTGCCAGCGTAGATGCCCTCCTCACATATTTGAGATAGGTGCATTATTTTGATATTCTCATTTTCTCTTGTAGTTAATGGTAAACAAATGCCATTGAATTTCTAATTTTTTTATTATAAAAATTAGCCTAACCATGAACTCTTTTTTTATTTGGAATAAGCTATTCTAAAATTGTTTTCATTTTCTTAGAATCTATCTTTTGGTATTTTTTGGAATATTACAAATTTTAAGGAAAAAATCTTTTTTCATAAATAAATAATTTTTTAGATTTATAGGTAATTCTATATGCTGTAATTTTTTAACACATGTCTCAAATGATTAAGATGTTTTATTTTTGTTGAATTTAGGTTTCTATGATCTATATCAAGTTTATTGGGAATAATTTTCGGTGAAAAACACATCATAATTCATTTGTGATGAGTTTGAACCAACAAGTGTTGTTCATCCTCAGAACAAAGAACAAAGTCTAATTGAAATCAAAGCATCATCTAAATAAACAACAACAACAAAAGACCTTCCCAAAAAATAATAGTTTTGAAATAAGTAGTTTAAAAGTAAAAATCAAACATATTACTTATATGTTCATGATTTTGTTGTAATACTACCTTTTTTTCACATAGAAAAATCTGAGTAGATCAACCCTGTAGGGAATCAAATTCCATTGGCCAGACTATCAAGGCCTAACCCCAAGGGCATCGAGGTGAATTGACCCTGTGACCTCTCGATCAGTGAGACACTTAACAATATAGACTCAATCGATTGAGCTAACCCTTGAGCTATTTTATTGTAATACTATTATATTAATTAAAAAACTAAATAAAATAATAACTTAATATGAATAAAATGCATAATTTGGCAGCTGTCAACATGGATGACCTTGATGCCATTGATTATTCAGAAGATCTGTTGGAAGCAGTGTCCATCTGGCAGTCCACGTACTCCACATCTATAGGTAGGTATGTATAGCTCCGGCTTCTCCAGAAATTTTTCTACATTTTCTTATGCGGAACCATCACAGCCTCATGTTGTTGCTCACCTGGATGAACCGCCCACATAGCCGTCACTCTCAACACCTCTGTCCTCCCCGACTACCCTTGGTTTCATTTCTGACTATCTAAACCCTAACCCTGGTTTGGACCTCCCTGTTTCTGGGTGCCACCCTGATAGGTTGACCCACAGGCTGCACACACCGGTTCTATTACCTTGTCTGTAGGCTTACCTCCCTAGCCTTCCTCTGCTCCACCTTCAGGCAGTTTCACCGCCGCTTGCTGGTTCCTTACCTTCCGCCGCCGGGAACCCTAATCCCTCCTCGTCAAACCCTAACCCTACCCCTATATCCTCGTGCCCTAATTCAGTTCAGGTACCATTTCAATCTCATTATCAGGGATCTAAGAAGAAATACAGGTGCCACAAGTCCAAGGCGGACGACATTATTCTCGGGTTGGAAGAGGACATTCAGTGGGGAGAAACAATGGACTTTGCAGACAATGTTTTGGTAGAACGCATCAAGGACGAAATTATACGGCTGGTCTGAAGACCTGGGCATCTAAGGTTTGGGGCCACCACCTGGTGGACATCTTATTTGTGCAAACTTTCATGAGGGGATGGTTCACAATGAGATTTGCTCGAGCCGACCATACAAATGGGGTTTTGTCCTCCTAATGGAATTTTGAGCATGCCCCGGTTCTATTGAAATGCTCGATGCCTCTTCTCGATCCAGAGACCGAGCAAATTGGTATTGGACCGTTTTGGATTCAGCTCTCGAGTCTTCCCTTGCAATACTGGTCCGAGGATATTTTCAGGCAGATTAGAAACGCTATTGGCACCTATATGGAATATGACAAATCTTACCAATCCACGGGTATGATGGCATATGCCAAGATTCTCATCAATTTGGACACTCGGGGAGGCCTACATGAGCACATTACTATTCAGTGGAGGAATACCTCCCGCAAGCAGATGATTGACTATGAGGGCATACCATATCGATGCTGGAGATGCCATAAGGTGGAGCATTTATTCAAGGACTGTCCTCTTAATCGCAAGAACAAGAATACAACACAGGACTTGGAGACGAAGCGGACCAGAGCCAACCCTACTCTACCCAACACAGATACCAATTTGGCGAAGAACAACATGGATGCAGAGGACACTCAAGGGGCAGAAAATGAAGCATGCACTGACAAGGGTATCAAAGCTACTAGCCCTTCATCCTCTCCTCCACCATCGAGCACATGTCCGGCCAAGGAGGACATCCCTCCACCGGGTATGTCATCTACATCCTCCTCTCTCTACTCCTTCATCTGGTTTTACTGCTGCAATTACATCACATGTAAGCTATATTGCATCCCCTCCCCTCTCATCACCATCTGACTCCACTTCCCCTCTAGAGAAATCGCCTTTAGGTACTCAGGGATGGACTCCCCACACCTCCCTACATTGCACTCTTCCCCTCCTGCCCCCTATCATCCATCTCTTACTTCATCCTCCCTCCCATCGTTACCCTTCCCCTCTCCCTCTGTATCCCCCCGTTACTCTTTTCGTTCCAGATCAAGGGATAGAGGTTGTGATGTGATTGGATTGGATTTGGAGGTTATCCCCGCCTCTCATAAACCCACCAGGGGGCACCCATCTCTTCTCACTAGAGCTAGGCAGACAGCGGGCGAGGAGGTCGCCCTCAGGTGACAACAAACCATTGACAGGGCCCTTAGAGCAAGGAATGGCCCTCTACCACATCCTCCATGAAGTTTCTTTCTTTCAATTGTAGAGGGATTGCTAGCCCTCCCAAAAAACTAGCACTCAGGCAACTCCTTACTTCGAATCTGGTGGATATCATTATTTTACAAGAAACCCTATGTTCGACTGAAACCCTTATTACCATCCTTAATTCATGGATGCCGAATTGGACCTTCCATGCCCTTAATGCGACTAGGAGATCAGGGGGCATTGCCATTGGATATTGTAACAAATCTGTAGATCTCAGAAATATCTGAGGAGGTAGGGGATATATTGGTGCGGACATATATGCCTCCTCTTTGGAAACAGAAGTCCGTGTTATCAATATATATGGACCTTGTCTAGATAGGGAAAATTTCTGGAGAAGATCAGACTCAGATTTTCTAGCATGTTGACAACATCATACTTGGTGGGGATTTAAACTTCTCATTCGGGTTTAGTGAATCTTGGGGTCATCTGGCTCAAGTTGATGGCTTCACTGATATGATCTCAACCTTGCTGGAGGAGCATCAGTGGGTGGACATCCCATCTGCCAGGATACAACATACATGGACAAATAATCAAAGTGGAGATCATAGTTTGGCTAGGAGGCTGGACAAATATCTCATTAAAGAAGCATTTTTAAACACACATCCTTGTATCAAATAATGGGTTGGAACTGGAGGTATATCTGATCATCGGCCTATATATATGGAGCTGGAAGACATAAATCAGAGAACAAAAGGCCCATTTAAATTCAATGCCTCCTGGCTCAAGGACCCTTCATACATTCAGATGGTTACTGAATTCTGGCAGTCCAATCCTATATCGGAACACGAGGACCACACTAAAGGATTCATCCGCAAGCTGAGAGAACTGAAGGGGATCTCTAAAGTCTGGGCACATCAGAAGCAAAAGAATGATGATAACACTCTACAGGAAGCAAAGTTGGCCATCGCCACAAATGAGGACTCCTTGGATGGCACTTTCGTAACACAAGAAAAAAAAGAACACTACACCTCCCTCATCACGAAGCGGTCCCAAATTCTGAAGGAAAGAGAGGAGAGCTGAACACTTAGGAGCAGGGCTATCTAGCTCACTGAAGGTGATGATAATACCAAGTTCTACCATAAATTCGCCAATGGTAGGAAAGCCATAAATACCATTTGTGAACTTCAAAATGATCAGGGACAATCAGTTACAACACAAAGGGATCTGGCTAGTTTAGCCACTATGCACTTTAAAAGCATATACAAGGCTCGTAGGGCTACTAATATTATGGAAATTATGCGGATTGTTGAACATTTTCCTAGATTCGTGGAATAGGAGGATGCTAAGGATTTGATGAAGGAAGTACCGAAGGAAGAGCTTGAGGCAAATATCAAACGGTTCAAGAAGGACAATAGCCCCGGCCCGGATGGTTGGACAATTGAATTCTATATTGCTTTCTTTGAAATCCTAGGGGATGACCTGCTCAAAATTGTGGAGGACTGCAGAAGGAGGGGTAGAATTTCTTCTGCCATCAAATCCACCATTATAGCCCTTATCCCGAAATCCGACCATCCTTCCTCCTTCAATGATTTTAGACCCATATCACTTTGCAACTGTCTGTATAAGATCATTGCCAAGATCATCGCAAATCGCCTGAAGCCTATACTATCCAACCACATATCCTCTGAACAGTTCGCATTCCTTCAGCATAGACAGATACATGAGGCTATTTCCATAGCCCAGGAACTCCTCCATTTGGTTCAGATGAGGAAACTGAAAGGCATGGTACTGAAGGTGGACCTATCCAAGGCATTTGACAGAACAAATTGGCTCTATATTAGACTGTTGCTTACTCATCTTGGTTTTCCTTATGCATATATTAAATGGATAATGTGTTGTATCATGGATGTATCTTATAGTGTATTGATAAATGGGGAAGCCTTACCTTTTTTCCTTTTGGAGAGAGGACTCAGGCAGGGATGCCCACTCTCCCCTCTACTTTTCCTACTTATCATGGAAGGAATAAGTAGAGCCATCATATCGGCACGGAGCAGGGGTCTCTTGGCTGGTATCAAGATCACTAAGAACTATATACTTACCCACATATTATTCGTTGATGATGTACTCATTTTCCTAAATGGTAGCATTGGAGATACCTCGGTCCTACAGAACATTTTCAATCTTTTTCAGCAGGCAATGGGGATGATTATCAATGATGATAAGTCTACACTTACAGCCTTTGGATGCACACAACACGAGATTGTGTTCACTACTCAACGCTTCCCCTTCACATTACAGAAATTAGAGGATGGACTGAAATATCTGGGCTTCAAGCTTAAGCCATATGGATACAAGATCGTTGACTAGACCTGGCTCATTGCAAAAGTGGAGAAGCGACTACATGTATGGTATCATAAATATCTCTTTCGTGTAAGAAGATTAGTACTTATAAAGGCTGTGATTGAAGCCACACCAGTGTTTTGGATGGCTCTTGCCTGGATCCCAAGGGGTATATTGAGCAGACTACAAAACTTATGCAGCAGATTTCTTTGGAAAGACAACCAACCGGGTCAAATGGGACACGATTGCCAAGCCCAAGAGATGGGGCGGTTAGCGAATTAAGAGACTATACTTATTATCCAAAGCTCTGGCGGCAAAGCTCGGCTAGCAACTTATTACTACAAATAGCCTTTGGACTCGGGTTGCACATGCTAAATATATCTAGCTTGTGGATTTGATGGACTGGTTTAGACAACATCACAGGGTGAACAACAGCACATCCAACATATGGAAGGCAGTAATCAATGTTATTCCTCTCATCCGGGAAGGTATAACATGGAGAATCATGGAGGGCAATGCAGTCCGTATAGGCACTGACCCATGGATTGGTTGTGGCAATGCGCACAGGTTGCCAACAGAGTTGTTATGGTATTTACATAACAGGGATATCACTCATATCATGCATATTGGAGACAACAACAACTCTACCTTACTTCAACAGGCCTGGAAAATGGCTCAAGATCTGGACATTCCTATTCAATGGCACCAAGATTGGTATGATTACACAGAAGCACTTACCCAGGCACATATTCGGCTAACAAAAGGGCCGAATGAGATTGTCTGGGCGTTTGCCAAGCACGGATCCTATTCTCCCAAGGAGGGAGATCTAAGGTTGATGGAACCTTACAAACCCTAGGATATCAACCCTACATGGAAATTACTCTGGAAGCTCAAAGTTGCTCCTTGAACCCGTTTACTTATGTGGAATATTTTGTTTGACAAGATTCCCACAGATCTCAATTTGATGAAAAGATCTTTCCATGGCCCTTTCTGGTGTCAACTTTGTCGTAATGATGAGGAGAGTCTGAACATCTCTTCCTAAACTCTCCCATCACCAAGGAACAATGGAACTCCATCATAGCTCACTATCCATGCTTAAAAAACTGGCAAGGTAGGAACATAAAGGATGCCTTGGAGTTTATGGTGTGAAAATCACAATGGCAAAGCCAGAAACATGCCTCTTCTTATATGTTGGTCACTATGGATCACGAGAAATCAATCTATCTTTAACTTCAAGATACCTCACTGGCCTGCTATCATGATCAGAGCTACTGCAAATTATGGTCTCCTACGCGAGGAGGATTCCAGTACCCCCCCCCCGTGTTATCAACCCTGAAAACATAGACAAATCTATACCATGGGCATACTTTGATGGTTATGCTCAGGAGGCGGGTTGTGGTGGAGGTGCCATACTTCATCTGAATGAAACTCATTGTATCAAAATACAAACGAGATTAGGGAGGGGAACAAACAGTTATGCTGAATTATGCACTGCAAAACATCTCATTCATTTTGCATCAGAAAAGCATTGCAGACATCTACAACTCTTTGGAGATTCCAAAATTGTTTGCAATTGGTTAAATAAAGCATCTCACTGCAATGCATATTCATTGAGGCATATATTGGATGAGGCTCACAGATTGATATCTTCTTTTGACTTATTTACCTATCGACACATTTACAGGGAGCGAAACACGAGGGCAGATTACCTTTCCAAAGAGGCAGTGCTTAGACAGAGCGATGATTGGCTGATACAGGAAGAGATTGATGGGACTTTCCACTAGCATTATCACAAACCATTTGTGGAGCTCCGAGACGATGGGCTATAAGCCCTTTATTTTGCATAACTCTTGTATATATTATGTTATTTATATTTACCACACTTGATGAACTACACAGGACATATGGTACCAATTTTGATATTTAGATTCTCTCTCTGAGATGAGACAGAATTCAATTTTGATTTAGTTTCTCTATATAGAGAACGGGCACAGGAAACAAATGAACTGTTATCATGACTCCCTGCGTGGTGTTAGGATATTCCGACACGTAGGAATAGTTAAGTATAACTTGGTCTAGTATAGAGTTAGGTAAAGTGTGTTTCTTTACTATGTACATTTGTAACTTACAATCCGACGGT
>APFE030380105.1:0-12697 GCA_000404065.3 Pinus taeda
TTGAAGCATAATAGTTTAGTTTCTGACAATTTCTCGTATTTGAAAGTAAATATGAAATTTAAAATCTATCTATTAAATAAAAAGTTAATAAAAATTTAAACTATAACACATTATTTAAATACGTAAAACCATTTTTGTAACTTAAACTCCAATTTTATTACAAATTATATGTAAACCATTTATATCTGGGAAAATAATTTACCTGAGTTCCAAAAATTGATTTCCATAATTCTCTTCTCCACTGTTATACTTCCTAGATAACAATAACATCTTCAGGTTAAGCTACAGTCAACACTAAATTTTTGCATGATAAATTTTAAAACACTTAAGTTCTAAGTAAGAGAACTTAGTGTTCGAGCAAAGTAACAGATATAATTAACATGATGGTTGTTCCAATGGTTGAGTCTTTTAAGGTGAGATAAACAAATGTTTATTAGGAGGAGAAGCTCCAGGTTAATTTCCTAGAAGTCTTCTTGTTCAACAATTATAAAATGATAGATCAATTGATGAAGAGGAAATAAAAAATTCTCGGTTGATGCATTTGAGAGGAAGAATTTCTGGGAGTATTAATTATGATTGAATGTTCATGGTAATTCAGTTTTAGAGACTATGAAAAACGAGACGTCTGATGGAAATGGTTGGTTATCTCATTGTTGAGTTACAGTTATCTCGTTGAAGATCAAATATTGAAATTTATCACATTGTTGAGTTAAAGTTATCTCATTGAAGATCAAATATTGAAATAGAGTGCACTATATGCGTTTAATGAATTTAAGACAATTTTGTGGATCATTGTGGCGGTTGAAAAATACTTCTACAACTAATCCTCAAGTTGTGCATGTGATAAGTGAAGTTCAACATTGAGCAACGTGAGATATACTGAAGTGCACACTCATGCCCTGTAAAAGTAAAATAAAGAGACCTCTATTCCATAATCATTGTAGTGAAGACTTTGATTAGAGCCATTTGTAGATAGAAAATATGAACAAAATGTAGTTGGACTGCTGGAGACCATGCAGGTAATGTTTTTTATGCGTTTTGAGAGAAGAGGAGGACACAAGTTAAGTTGTATAAGTAAAGTTAAGCCAACAAACGAGATCTTAGGGTTGAGAGGTGATTGAGGCTATGCATGAGGTTGAGTAAGAGCCATAACTGAGAACAGTGCATATAAATAAGACATCTAATGATATAGTATGAAAATCATATGAAATAGTTATTTGTAGGTTCACCATGTTGGGACCTACACAAGAGAATGTTAGTGCTTCCATTTGTTGAAAAAATGGCAACAAGAAATGCTAAAAATAGAAGTGCTAAAAATAGCAGTTTGGGTATGAGTGCTAGATTGAGAAATAGAGAACGAAAAATGGAAGTGCTAAAAATAGCATTCTATTCTTAGCAGTTCAGGACGGATTCCTATTTTAGTTGGTCCTTGGACTAAAGATAGGGAGTAAAAATTTGAATTTGAACTTAACAGCGGTTTGAAAATAAATTAATTAATTCACCTTGAGTTAATTAGTTGAGAAAAATCAAGCATGAAGTTTATGTGAGGACATGCAACAGTTTCTCCATTAATTGAGGGATTTATCCATCAGTTAAAGAGATAAGGATGAGTTCTAATTTGAGTAGTCATTATTTGGCTCAGTTAACTGAGTCAAGTCCACTTAGATTGATTTAAACAGTTTGTTTAAATTAATGTGAGTTCAGTAACCTAATGCTTGCATGCATGTAACTGTTGTTCTTCAAATAATTGAATATTCTCTCATGAATAACTCATGCGTGTTAGTTCAGAGAAATACCAAGTTGACATGAGAGAATAGATAGTGTACTATCAATTGGATGAATATTTTTCCTATAAAGGAAGCTCATCCATGATGAGGATTTATGTCCATCACGACTACGTAGTTGAATTAGAGGTTAGTGAGTGTGTGAAGAGGCCAATTCATACAAGTACTTGCGCTGGACCCCAATCAAAATTGCGCAAAGAAATAAGAGGTTTGGAGGGTAGACCAGAGGTTAGATAGAGGCCTTTGACTGTCAATGAGTAGAAGAGGTATTGCAGAGAGAGCAACATAGCTTTTGGGTTGATTCTTTTTGTAATACTACCTATATTTCCACTTGTATGATAATACAGGGATGGGTTTTTAGGCTGGTGCTTTCCCTGGGTTATATCTTCTGTGTTATGTGTGATTGATTCCTTCTTATTAGTTATATGTGTTCTGATTGATGTTGCTCAAATTGATTAAGCTTCCGTTGAATTGATTGTAGAAGTAGATCAAGTATTTTTCTTTAGTATATTTCACTATCAGGTGATCTACAGGTGGGAATTTCTACATGGTATCACAACACAGGTGATCAAGGAAGAACAATACATAAGAAGGCAGAAGTTGAAGTTTGTTGATTCCTGAATATAGAAATTGAGTTCTTATCACATCTATATCTCACCTATGGTGTTCAATTGTTTGAGACTTGAATATGCCCTTGATGGTAGTTCAAATTATATAGTGTGGAAGGATCGCATGGAAGTAGTACTAAAAGATAACAGTGTAAAGGACTTCATTGATCAAGAAGTCCCCAAGCCTACTGGTGCTACTGAATTGGATGAATGGAAGAAATGTGTGACCAGAGCAAGGAGAATCCTTCTAGAGGGAGTACGAGATCACATTGTCTCAAGTCTCCATGGGAAGAAGACACCATTTTCAATGTAGAAAACATTGAAAGATCTATATTAGAATAGGAGTGATTAGAGGAAGCTGGCACTGAAGGACAAATTTTGAAATATCAAGTGTGAAAAGGGTGACACGATCTCTATGTATCTGAACAAGCTCAGCTCATGCATGGATGAGCTTGGAAGTGTAGGGATCATGACAGCTGATGATGACATCGTGAGTGTTACACTCCTTGATCTTCCTAAGAGTTAGCATAGCTACTAGGACTCAGTTAATGGAAGAGATAGACTGCAAGATTGGGAATGATTTTGGTCGAATTTGATGCAGGAGGAGATAAGAAGAAGCACTGGAGATGGTTCTTCATCCATGGAGGATAAAGAAAACTATGCCTTAGAGACATCTACTCATGCAGAGACCTCCAATAGGGGGAAACTTCAAGCCAGGTGGGCGGAGGGATCACATGCAGCCATACCTTCAGGTAGGAGGTGGGGCGATGTGGAGTGATCATCCCACAGAGGTTGATATAGGGGTAGGATCCTTGAGGTACCCAACCTATTTGATTAGACCTTGCTACGGTAGCGCCGATGAGGAGTCGCAGGACCGACTGATTAGGTAGAGATAGATGTGTATGGAGTGGCAGAGAGAGCTATAGTGTAGGAGTCCCACGACAATGTAGAGCTAGTAGGCTGCAGTAGTGTGAGGGGCATAGGAGTGTTGCACCAATGTAGGATGGCCCAGAGAGGTATGCAACAGTGTGAGATGCATAGAGTGTTGTAGCAGCTCAGAGGTCAAAGAGGGTGCACTTGATAGGAGCAGGTATACCTTCAGCATTAGAGTATGTTTGTAGCCCAACATAGAGGCCAGTTGGGAGTTTTTTTGTTCCTAGAGTTGCTGGAGAAACCACACTTAGTAGAAGTGTTGCATGCAGAACATTCCAAAGGTACAAGATCGGGTTAAGTTGAAGAATTTCTTGTTGAGTGGGAGTTTTAAAAAATTGCAAGAAGAAATGCGAAAAATAGAAGTGCTAAAAATAGCACTGCTAAAAATAGCAGTTTGGGTACTAGTGCTGGATTGAGCAATAGGGAATGAAAAATGGAAGTGCTAAGAATTGCACTCTATTTCTAGCAGTTCATGATGGATTCCTATTTTAGTCAGTCCCTGGAATAAACATAGGAAGTAAAATTCGAATTTGAACTTAACAGTTGTTTGAAAATAAATTAATTAATTCACCATGAGTTAATTAGTTGAGAAAAATCTAACATGAAATCTATGTGAGGACATGCAATAGTTTCTCCACTAATTGAGGGATTTATCCATCAATTAAAGAGATAAGAATGTGTTCTAGTTTGAGTAGTAATTAGTTGGCTTAGTTAACAGAGTTAAGTCTAGATAGATTGATTTAAACATTTTGTTTAAATTAATGTGAATTCATTTAGCTAATTCTTGCATGCATGTAATTGTTGTTCTTCAAATAACTGAATATTATCTCATGAATAACTCATACATGTCAGTTCAGATAGAGACCCAATTGAGATCAAAGAAGGGACAATGCAGTATCAGTTGGATGAATATTTTTCATATAAAGTAAGCTCACCCATGATGAGGATTTATCTCCTTTAGGACTGCGTAGTTGGATCAGAGGTTAGTGAGTATGGGAAGAAGCCAATTCATACAAGTGGCTGCACTAGACCCCAATCAAGATTGCGCAGATAAATAGGAGGCTTGGATGGTAGACTAGAGGTTAGATAGAGGCCTTTTACTATCTATGAACAATGGAGGTATTGCAAAGAGAGCATGATAGCTTCTGAGTTGATTATTTTTGTAATACTCGCTATATTTCCACTTGTATAATAACACATAGATGGGGTTTTAGGTTGGTGTTTTCCCTAGTTTATATCTTCTGTGTTGTGTGTGATTTATTCCTTCTTATTACTTATATGTGTTCTTATTGATGTTTCTCAAATTGATTAAGCTTCCAGTGAATTGATTGTAGAAGTAGATCAAGTATTTTGCTTTAGTATATTGCATTATCAAGTGACTATAGGTGGGAATTTCTACACCATTTAAGTGGGTGTTTTAAGAATAGCTTGGGTGTTAGTTCCTCTAGCAACTGGGAGCTTGAAAAATAAAGTGCTTTGTATGTGTCATTAGTGCTAGTAAAAGTAATAAGTACTTGGTGTTTCTTGCTAGTTGGTGCCCATAAAGCACATTATGGATATAGTGTTTCCCATGAGTGTGTGCTTACCAAAAAATTGATGTTATCAGAGTGGTGGAATTTGATCTACATTGTAACAATAAATATTTTTGATTTACTCCCTTTATGGGGTTTTTCTTAAAAACCTATATGTATGTTACTAATGTTGATATGTACATAATATGTTATGGAATGTTCACATGAATGGTTGCCAAGTAAATGAAATTATAAATTCGCATTATTTTTTAAAATCATCCTTAAAACTAATTCAAACCCCCTCCTAGTATTACATATGTTTACAACATGGTATTTTTAGTGCTTAAGCTATACGATGTACAACTAAGAAGGATGTGATGAAGTGCCTTGATTAGGTGCTTATTGGGTATCTCGACATTGGAAGATATTCATAATTGTGCCTAAATATGCTAATGTGCCAAGGGAATCAAGCCCATAGGTCTACAATTAATCACAATATGACAAAAGGTTGTGAGTGCAATCTTTCTAGTATCACAATACCTAGATCATATCTAATATCATTCCCACGTGTGTTTGATAATATCCAATATGCTGACCAATTAGTTTATTTATACACATTTTTATGTGTGTATGTGCTCCCCTTACCATGTATAGGTATTGCCTTAATACAATCCAATTCAATAATGCATTCCCTTAACAAGTAGTGAATCAACCATGGATACCTTCCTAACACATTATTCACGTTATATTCACCCCAACTTTGACATCAATGACAAGATTACAACAAAATATTCCTTTCATAGTAAGGTCCTTACATATTATATCCCCGATGACATAATGAAAAGGCATTTACACATTACAATAAGGGTTTCTAAGGTAATTTGATAATTTGCTAACGGCTTCATATATGTAAATTTAAACAAAACTGAGGAAAACAAGTGGATAATACATATTGTATGTTATTTTATTTTTAAATTGTATATTAAATTCTAAATTATATGTTGGAACAAATTTATTTTGAATATGTGTAATTTGAAATATCACATAATTTTACAATTTATAGTAAATCAATTAAAAAATGAAATTTAAAATCTATCTATTAAAGAAAAGTTAATAAAAAATTAAAGTGTAACATATTATTTAAATGATTAAAACCCTTTTCGTAAACTTAAACACAAATTTTAATAAGGATTATATGCAAACAATTTTTACGCCGTAAGGCGTTTCCCTCTGAAATGAACTCCCTAGACGCCTTTCTGTCCTAATCTCAACCGTCAGATCTATTGTTAGACGATTGAACAATTATCTGCCGTCCAAAAAAACATTAAAAAATAGTTGAAAAATTAATTAAACCCAGCGCGTCCGTCCGTCTACCTAGCCACGCAGCGCGGATTTTTCTGCAGGAAGAGGAGCGCCAAGAGGATGAGCGCCGGGAACGGAGGATTTTTCTGCAGGAGGAGGAGCGCCGAGCGCCAAGAGGATGAGGATGAGAAGCGCCGCGCAAGGAAGATTTTTCTACAGGAGGAGGAGCGCCAGGCGAGGTCCCTTTGCGCATCGATTAATGGGTCTCCTTCACATATCCACCATGCTTTGTAGTGACTGTATTAGCTGTAAAGTTCCCAAGTCTGACATTCTCTGTGCTCAGTAGCCCTGTTATTCTGCTTTTAGTTACATTCAGCAGAGAATAAATTTCGTTTTGATTTGTGTAAAATAGTTTTTTATTTCAGGATGTGGTTACTCCAGACTCGTGAATTTTCTAAATATATGGCAATGAGGCCTTCCCCTATAGCTTATAGGTATGTCATTCTTGTGTTTACTACTTCGTTTTACATTCCCGTGCTGTGGGCATTACCGTCTCGTCTAATTTTCATGGGCTTGGATGTGCCAGAGGATGTGTGCTGGTATCGTCGAGCTGGTTCAAGTATTAGTGGGACAAGAGAACAATGGATTCCATTACCATCGTGGTGAAAACTCTTAGGTCTGCATTTATGGTTTTCCCCTCAATTCCTTGTTATTGTCGTTTTGTGTTCCTCAAAGGAACGAGTTTGGTTCTCATGCAAACTATTTTTCTCTGGCTATTCAGGGTATCCACAGTGGAATGGAATTCACCAAACTATACCAACGGAACCAAGAGCAACTTCTCTTCAAGTGTGTTATGTATCTATAGGTATGGATTATTAACCCTTGTCTCAGAAAAATAACTCCCCTATTTACTTTTTTTCGTTTATGCTACCTGTAGCCATGGTGTAATCCTCGACTATTTGTGGCTGTCACCTCAACCAGTTCACTTGGTTTATTAGTGGGTATTTCAGGGCACCATTGATGGCCGCTACAATGCTAATGCTTTCCCTCATACATTTAATTAGGAGTGTTATGCATATCTCGGTGCCTGCTGCGACAGAGAAATACTACTATTATATCTTGCATGAGCACTATAATATCTATGATGTGATCACTTTATTTAATTAAAGTATTAGATAGGACCAAATCTGATCACCCCCCACCATTGATGAGTCTAAACGCCCTCTTCTCTGAGCATTCCATAGAGAGACAAGAATTCCCAATATGCTCGCCTGTTGTTCTTGTGTGGGGACTCGTAGTGGCACTCGAGGAACAACTCATCAATAAGGAAAATGGTGCTAGTGTTGATAATCTTAGGCAACAACTGAAATTCAACACCGCCCACATCCGTTCTCACAACAACATAATCCTCTTCAGTGAGAGTTTTCATTAACCAATCTACGAAGTCTAATCCCCTCACCCTTGATAACTTGGGGAGGATAAGAAAGTATACAGTTTTGGGCTGAGTTTGTCCTCCACCAACTAAGTTTAAGCTTAATGTTAAAATTTCATTCTTAATCCAAGCTGCGTAGAGAAGAACTTTTACATATGGATGATTTAAATAATCTACCCCAACTAACCCATCTGCTTCGATGGAAAATATTTCAAACTTGTCGGTCTGCTTGTGGTAATGTGGTTGAAACCAAGCCCGAATGCTTGATTTGTAATTGTTGGCCCCAACATCAACATATACATAATTAACTGACTTGTTGAGATAACCTAGAATGTTTGGGAGGTATTGAATATTGATCAAGTTTTCGTTGCATTCAATCCATGAATCTCTAAGCTATTCCAGCATAACATGTTTTAATTTTTTCATGGAATCCTATTTCTCATCAGGCACTTATTGGTTTGCCTAGGCATCACTTTCTTTGGGCAACTCACTACTTGGTGTACCTTTCTAAATGCAGTAATAGTAGGAATGATAGAATGCACTAATAGGAAATTGAAAAAATTTAAAAATGTTTCTTTGGGCAACTCACTCTTGGTGTACCTTTCTAAATGCAGTAATAGTAGGAATGATAGAATGCACTAATAGGAAATTGAAAAAATTTAAAAATGAAGCTCATAATGGAGACAAACTTGGCAGTGCAACATAACATCATGAAAACAATTTACAGGAGTGAAAACATGCACAAATCATAGCAATAAATAAATATATGGAAAATTCCATTCATAATGAAGTATAAACATTGAAGGAATGAGAGATATCATGACCTACTTTTACCTTCCCTTAGCTTCCCTCATTATGCCTTGACCTCTTGAACAGAGCAGGAGATTGGACATGGCCGGGCTTTGTAGGCTGGCAGAAGAAATCAGAGCCAAATTTGTTAAATGTTTTCACTTGTTTTTTTTTTGTTGTTTTCACTTGTTTATTGGTTTTTTTTGTTGTTTTTTTCCAACATGGCCATGCTTAATTGAATAATTGTTTTTGTGTCTATCTCTTTCCTGGTTTTTGTTTTTCTTTTATTTTAGAATTTTTGTTTTGGCTTGGTTTTGGTTTTCTTTCTGAGTCTGCGTGGAAAGAGAGGAGATTGGCTGTAGTTGGTTGGGGCTCTGAGGGAGGATGATGCTAAAGACACGAAAAGAGAACATGGGATCCTGAGGGGACAAGGTATTCACCCTTCTATTCTTTATTTGTATTTCAGGATGGTTTTGTAAAGAACCATCTGAATTAATTCTGCGTGTGCTTGAAACATTCTATTATGCACATTTGTTTTTCTAATACTTTTTTTTTTGGCTTTATGTTTTCATTACAGGTGCAGAATTACAGATTCAGCGGATAATTGTAGAATGCATGCTATGGGTTTTGTAATTAATTCTGGTGTGGTTGAAACATTTTATTATGCACATTTGTTTTGCTAATACTCTTTGTTATGGTTTTATGTTTGCATTACAGGGGCAGAATTACAGATTCAGCCAATAATTGTAAAATACATGCTATAGGTTTTGCTATTGCAGCTGAGAATCTAAATTATGGATTCCCTAATTAACAATTTATTCATAAATAAAAAGGACTAGGGTTTAAATACCTTATAGTTTTCCCTTGTATTCCAACTCCAGGTAAAGTAAACATAGACCCAAATCCGTGATCTCTGATGCCTTGGATTTCTCAAGAGCTGGGATAATTCTCAAGGCTTCTTTTCATTCAATGTTCTTGGATAATTACATGTTTATTTTCTTTTATAATTTTTGTTTTTAATAGAGCAGGGTTATATTTTCGAGTATGGATTGTTTTGTTTTTGCTTTTAGAGAACTCGGATAGAAGTTAAATCAATGAAAACTTTTAAAAAAAATTGGGGTTTATCTGGATTCGTTCGTTCTAGCACACTGTTGAGTTTTTATTTCAAAGATATGGTCTCACACAACCCCAGTTGGCATAGCTATGGAAACAAATACTCGCGCGAGGGTCAGCACCGTTCCTTAGTTATTTAATATATATGCCTAATTAGACTTATCTATAGTTTTCAGAACTCATTCCTCACGGGGCCCTAAAAAAACATGCCGGTGAGGTGGGTAGTAAAAGTTACAGGGTATCTACATAAAAGGGCCGCTACCCAATTTGGCATGGCATCTTCGTGTGTGTTGAACTGCACCCTGTTCTTGTTTTTGTTTTGTTTTTGCCTCTGCCACCCCCGTAAGGTAATAGGCTCTGCAATAACCTCCTCTGCCTCTGCCTAGTGCTGCTCATGGTTTTGCCAGAGGGACAACGCCCTTGCTTTCTTGGCGGCAATAGGTGTTGTGATTTGTGCTCAAGAGTAGTTTAGGGTAGGCACTTTTGGCAATAGGTGTTGGGATTTGTTCTTATTAGTAGTTTAGGGTAGGCATTTTTATTTTCTTATGGTTGAATCAAAATTTTGTTTGAAATCAATTTCTTAGAAATGGTGTCACCGAGTTTTGTAAAAATAAAAACAAAGGCAACAGGAAGAGGAAAAACCTTTATGTTCATTTCTTGAATGGCGAATTTAGTATCTTTCCGCTATGTATAATCCATCAACAATTTTGTTGATTTTTTTTGTTGGGTTTAGCATACCAAAATTTCATGTGCTTGATACTATCTAGAGACTCCTTCAAGTATCAAACATAAGAAATAGTAGAAAGCTATTAAAAATAAGCTTATGAAAAGAGAGTTAGTCATGAATGTGAGA
The DNA here is from genome assembly GCA_000404065.3 of Pinus taeda. Taxonomy (NCBI): domain Eukaryota; kingdom Viridiplantae; phylum Streptophyta; class Pinopsida; order Pinales; family Pinaceae; genus Pinus; species Pinus taeda. Next base: position 10,326 of record APFE030380105.1, read on the forward strand.
AAAACTCACGTAGCAGAAAACGAAATAGTTACAAGCTTACGATCAATATTGCATTGAACTTTCTCTATATTGGAAGATTTATGTGGATATCAGAAAGTTATTTAAACTCCCTTATGGCTAAGTATAACAAAATAGAGCAACTGCACAGACTCTCAAGAATATGATTTGCAAATAATAGAAAGCACTGAAATAAACTGTAAATGTTGAGAACAGAGCAAGATAATGGAGAAAAAATTAGCAGGACAGAAAAAAATTACAAGATTGCATATTTACAAAGATCATCTCCTTGTCCAGGAATGAATCAATATGATGGAGAGAAAATTAGCAATACAAGAATACATCGAGAAAATAATAAGAGACTTCAAACATACACAAATCATAGTAAATACTCAGAAGATGATGGCATATTCAGGAGTAGACAAATATAGCTTATGAGGCTTTTGTGATTAAACACTAAACTCATAAAAATATTACAAACAATTCAAAAACCCTGAAATAGGTACTAAACAAAACAAATAGATTAAAGAAAGGAATGAGGTATACATTCATAATCAAATATAAAAACAGAAGATATCAATAATCTAGTTCCACCTGCAACAAACCCCTTGCATCAAAACAAAGAACAATCATCATTCAATGTCAATACGAATACATATGGGAATGATAGAATGCACTAATAGGAAATTGCAAAAATTTAAAAATGAAGCTCATAATGGAGACAAACTTGGCAGTGCAACATAACATCATGAAAACAATTTACAGGAGTGAAAACATGCACAAATCATAGCAACAAATAAATATATGGAAAATTCCATTCATAATGAAGTATAAACATTGAAGGAATGAGAGATATCATGACCTACTTCAACCTGTTATAAACGCATTGCATTCAAAAACAACAATAAATCAGTCATGACGTTCAACATGACATGGCACAATGAGTATTTAAATGTCATAATTAAGACCTAACAAGTAACTTAATTTTGAGGTTAGCTAATTAGCCAAAATATTAACATAAGTGCATATGCCTCAAAATGTCCCTGAATATTTCGAGGATCAATTGTGTGAGCTTGGAGATCCATTCCAGGAGTTACCATACCAGGTCTCTGGTACATATTTGAAAGCAAGATTGTAAGGATGATGGTTGGTCTCGTGTGCAGCCTTGAACACTGATCCCCATGCCTGCGGGCTCTAATCTTAAAGTAGAAAGGGTAGTTGACTCTGTCTTTCTCGGTACCAAAAATGGAAGCTAAATGCTTCGCGGTCAATTTTTCCTGCTTAATGATTTAGACCCAAGGCAGAAAGGTAAAGCTGCAAGTTCTTTAAGCTATACACATAAAGTTAAATCAATTAGCTCGATCTTCTTAGTCCTAAAAAATGCTTATATAGCGGCAAAAAAAACACTACAAATGCACAAAAATAGAAAACAACATGGCAGTATTAAAGAAATGGAAGCAATAAAGCAATCCTGAAACCTAAGAAAAACTAAGAGCTACATGAAAAACTCCCTGCAAAATTGATCGGTTTTCATCTCAAGCACAAATTTACATGTAAGATACAAATAAAAATAGAAAGAAAAAACACTAACAAAAAAAGACACTGAAAATGTTAGATTTCCAGGCAATGTATTTGAAAAAACACTAGAGAGTCTGACGGGAATTCATTTGTCATATGGTAAAAAGGCTAGCTCTAATTTGGTGACCTCTAAGACATGAATTTTTTGATACGTACAAAGAAACAAAAAAAGGGCACCTCCAAAAGTCTGGTATTTTTCCACCTAGATAAGCACAATTTTGCATAAACCTGAAGAATGCAACATAATACAACGAAAAATGAAAACGAGTTAATTTTGTACATTATAATATGCATTGTATCAAGGGCATATGATTTAGCTACTATTTTACAAATATAACGTTCATGCATCTGCATCTTCTGCATTCACCCAATTAATTTTTTTAAAGCCTGTGCTTATAAGGAGGAATAGAACAACCCTCCATGATCCCTTTTCTAATTTCTAAGTCATCAAAATAATTTTGCAACCCTTGTTTGAAATTATCATTCCTTCCATTGTTTAAAGATCAAAAGTTAAATGGAAGGTGTGTATATTATTTACCCTAATTCATTGTTAAATGGAAGGTGTGTATATTATTTACCCTAATTCATTGTTAAATGGAAGGTGTGTATATTATTTACCCTAATTCATTGTTAAATGGAAGGTGTGTATATTATTTACCCTAATTCATTGTTAAATGGAAGGTGTGTATATTATTTACCCTAATTATTTACAATGTAGAGGAATATGTACTAACCAACAAAATTTGTGGCACCATTATAGATATAACAGAAAATTACAAGTCTATTTCCCTTTCCAC
>APFE030380122.1:20089-39248 GCA_000404065.3 Pinus taeda
CTAAAACGGAGAGAGTTGGGATCAGTGTGACAGCCCCTTCTCTGAGTTCCCTGCCACCAACCACACCTTGTAGGGTTGAAGGCTTTTCTCGCTAACTGTGTAGGTAGGTGCGAGCAGCAGGGTCAACAGGAAGGAACAAGGAAATTTAGCATGGTGTGAGAGCTTCCATCAATTCGCCCATTTGAAATAATGCTATATCTTGTTTTCATCCACGATTCTTTGAAACTCTTCAAGCACTCATTTATGGATCTAACTTCATTATGTGACAATGCTCCTCTCAAGTGATGAAAACCAAAAGCTTTGAAGCCCCCACCACATGCAAGTATGGAGTCTAACTTGGGTAGGTAATAAGATGAGTGGTAAGCATAAGAGATACTACTATCTAGCCATTTATTCAAAAATTGAATCCTTGTATTGCTTCTCCTAATGGCTATAGATGGTTGATTGAATAGCAGTGGTATAGGCGGTAGGGTTGGCAGTGGGTGCAAAATAACTTTTAACCTTTTTTCTCTTTGGCGTAGCATTGTCATGAATTAGAGCAATATATTTAATTGGACCCTTAATAGAAGCGATAGAGGTGGAGACTTCAAAACTAGGGTTGCATGTAGCTAAATCTCTCTCCTTCCCCCTATCTTAGCACCAATGTCTTCTTTCTTAGCCTTTTCTTCTAGATATTTCTAAATAGAGGTTGTCATTTCTTCTCTAACATCTGCATCAACATTAAGGCATAGTGTAACTTGCCTTCATATGCTAGCGAAGTGTTCTTTCCCTTTATGAATCCCCCCTTTCATTTCCTTTTGACAATATCTACAATATTTTTTTCCATCAATCTCTTCACAATGATACTGTGCACAATCTTTCACATTCTTAGGGCCATGATAACATCTCAAGCAATCAAAAGTTGAAACCAATCTGTAAATGAAAAACCAATCTTGAATTGTTTGCTTAAATGAAAATCAACAATTTTATGTAAAAAGCAATGATGGTTTGAAATATTTTTGACATACCTTCAAATGGGCATGAAAATGTCATCTAAAATCTTGTCGAAGCTTGTAGATGATATGTAGGCTATTGATGTAGATGTCAAATCCATTGAATGCAACCTATTACTTGTCCACATACATTGGTAACCCTAGGAGAAATTTGTCCTACTATGATGCAACTTGCTAGCTAGCAACCTCTACCATGATCCACAAATAGCTAACCTTGGATTCCTCTCACCCATTGTTTGGTCAAGTACATTCATTTGTCTAGCCTACTCATTCAATGAAAGTGGGTCATCTATTGTGAGGTACATTAAACATTTTAGCATGCAAATGCTTTCATTTAATATTTTAGGCATTCTAATATGGATCACATGTTGAAATTGGATTATATACTGTTGTGGTCATATACTTTTTCTTGTCACTTTGGTGGTTATCATTTGTTCCTAGTTTAGTGTGACCTTAGGGTCATTCTTCACTATCTAGGAGGGACACAAGTATGAGGGGCTCTGATTATGGTAGTGTTCCATGTTATTCATACTTGACACTTGTCATTATTCACCTTGTTTGTTCTCTCATCTTTTGATTGGTTGTTGTCAGTCGCTTGTACTAGTTCCCTATGTACCTTGTTCTATGAGACAAAGGGGTTGGAAATACTTGAAGTCGATGTAGCTGTAAGAAAAAAAAAAGCATAATCCAAATGCCAAAATGCAAAAGAATGGTGAGGGATGTAAAGCAATCAAAATCCAATTATAGCTTGAGCTCCACCCTTCTTTTATAACCACGCATCCTCGAGAGTATCCATGCATATCATGCCTATCAAGGTAAAATGATCTCTCAAAGAACTTCTCTACCTTGATGAAGTGATGAATTACCCATCATTAAAAGGGGATTATATTATCTTTATCACGTGATAATCAATGAAGCTTATTAATCAAGTGAGATCAAATAAGGAAAAAGGAAAATAAGGGGGATTGGAAAAACAAATGCGACGGAAGGTAACTCAAGTAGCTAAGCATTCCCTCTATAGAGGTTCTCATGAATGATGGTTTTACACAACGTTATTCGACTATGATACCTTTCATGAAGTAAACTCCAAGCCATAACACTTATCACTTGCACCTATCATTTGAAAGGATCGACCTAAGAACTAACACTCCCCTTAGGGTTGGAAGCACCTAATAGAGTTGTATGATAACTCTCCCATACCTAAATCTGGTACCTTGTATACAACCTGAGGTTAATTAGACATTTGAAGATGAGACTTGTGTGAAGTACTTTGATATCATTGGCAGTGATATGGTTCATCTTGGTGCTCTTATGGTTCTTGCACCATGATGTTGATCTCATTTGATTCCTTGAGTATGTGCTAGATGATTCTTCCAAGTGTTGCTAGGATCCCTTAAGGGATGATGTGTTGCTTCTCCAACACTTAATAGTGGATGTCCAACCACCTTCCATGATGACGTAGAACACTTGATGGAGGACGTTGGGGCACTTTTGAGGAATGTTGACCTTGAGAATGACTTGGCACAGTTGATGAGACCTTTACCAAGCTTCAAGTTCTTGGATGTTGATTTTATAGGCTTGGATGTTGCTTGGAGAGTAGGTGTACCCCTTGGATGACAGGACACTCTCAGGCTAGCATTGTACCTTCTTGATGGACATTGTTCATCCCTTGATGATGATTGGTCACGGTGACGACTTGGGACTCCTTTTGAGGGGTTTTACACCTACCATAGTGACATCTTTCCCTAGCATGATGACGTTGCCCTAGCACCAATTTGATGATGACGTGAGCATTTGGAGGATTAAGTAGGGTTGGTATTTTGGTGATGAGACACCTCCTTTAGATGGAGAGACATTACTTTTGGGATGAGATGAACCCCTTGAATTATTTATTGCACCTTTTCATGGAGAGATATACCTTTTTTATGATGTTATCACCCTTGGAGGTTTTTGTACTCACACTTGTGGATTATTTGAGGTTACTTTTCATGTTTATTCTTTATAGAGGCTATCTTTGGGGATTGACTGTTGATCTATCCACCTTGTAACACTCCCCCCCACCCCTTGGTACTATTTCAGGCCGTGGAAGGTGCTACTTAAAATTTGACCAGGCCTCCAAGGTGTGTTATGAAGATGGGGTCACAAAATTCCACTTTTTCCAAAGTCGTTAAAACTCGAAACCAGTGCCAGCTCGTCAATAGCTTTTTGGAGATATAAATTTTATCTGAATCCGGCTCCTAGATTGAAATTTATGCCCATTCGAAGTTTGACCAATTATATTGCCCCCTCATCTCAAACTTGTGGGTCCCACTAGGTCTGACCCCTTCGTGTGATGCAACATTTCTACATTATATCTGGTTCCGAGGAAACCCGGGGTGCATGCGAATATCCATTGTCGACATGCCCCGATCTCTTGGATACTCAAATTACTTGCTTACCTCATGAAAAATCTGGTTTAGCAGACATCCATGGCTCCACGAGAGTGTGCATCACTTGCCACCCTCGGATTACATGCAACACTATGGAAAATCTAGTCTTGATCCTATCCGGGACTTATCGTATATGCACTACTCAATCACTACCGAATGCTTCGGATTCTAGACACTACATTCATTTATGTGAAATATGGCATCGTGCCAGTGTTCCACCAAAGCAGGGCCCACCCTGGATAAACTATGCTTTTCACGGAAATTTGATTCGATCTATATCCGGTTCATTTCGAAAGTGTACATGGTATGTCCAACTGGATGCATCTGTGATGTTAAACTAGAATTCGACCCACATGTATCTAGATGCAATTACTCTTGGGAGATGGAAAAAGGTATTTGACCATAAGGATATTTGGGTTTCCTAGGGGGTGGACAATCCTTGCCACCCTTGGATGTCTCGACCCTTGGATTTCATGCAAAGTCTGGTCCAAGAGAGTCAAGATCACTTGCAAGAGATTATTGTCTTGATTGCTCAAATGCAGGGATACGATTCGCACTTTGAGGAAGGAATCTGGCTCGGATACAACTTGTGCTTGAGAAGGAAATCTGCCCAGATACGAAGGCAATCTAGTCTCGGATGCCATTGCTAGAAAAGACCAATTTGGTCTGGAAGAGAGCTGGATTTCTGCTGAAGCATTGCAAAAAGGGCAATTCAATGGAAGTTTGGGGAATTATAGGAGCCCCATAATACTAAGGACAATAGTCCGAACTTGAGATTTCTAAAGGCAATGGCCAAATCTTGAGAAACAAACCATCAAAGATACTAGACTATGCCTAGAAGAGCTCAAAGGTACCCATAGAGCTTATCTTTGATAGATTCTAGGAAAAAGAAAAGAAATGGCTCCAAAGTGCTAGATTCCACAAGAAAGCTACAGACCAACTTTGATCAGTAAATGTCAAGATATCACAACAATATACAAGTATACATAAACTCATAGAAATCGTCACAACATTCATAAACTAAGTGGCTCTCAACTCTAACCAGACATTCATCTAACACACAAAAAATAACTTGAACTCCTAATAAGTAAGTTAACTCACAATCATGGTTATGGCAGTGAACTTCCCATACTCATAAACATATAAGATAACTAAGAACTTATGAGATAATGGGTTAGTGCTAAAGATTTTTAGACCACTAGTCATAAGCATATCAGACAACTTGCAATTCACTAAGAAGGTTGTAACCACATAACTCATGCAACTCATTATCACCATAGATATACAAGCTAGTTGGTCAACCATGATTTGATAGTGAATCAAACATTCTTTCATAGATGATACTGGATTAATCATTAGGCATAAGCACAATAAGGGATATCATAATTTTTAGTCCAACATGCATAACCAAGTATACTTATCTTTGTGTGTTAATTTGACCAACAATTGAAGGAGGGACTTCCACTTGCCACCCAACCATATGCCAACGACATTGCAACTTTTCTTGCAACTGACCACCCCTGAGTTGAATCTAGGGTTTATGAAATGCTTGCACAAAGGGTGTTAATTTTCTAATACCTGCTAGATTTATTTTCTCATGGAAATTTAATTTATCCCTAGCTTATTATTTATTTACCCAAATAATAACTGAATCATCGAAAAATAAAATCAACGGTATCTTTAATTTCTAGAATTTAAAATATGTTGCGGAAATAAACCAGAGAGATCAATCACACATTGCAAAATTAATTAACCCATAAACAATTCTCTGTCATGCCTCTCTCTGTGATCATGCAAGTTGAAGTGTTCCTCATGCGACTCTTGTCTAACCATGGACCCTTCAACCCTTAATCAACTGACTTGAGTTCTTTGCCACTTCTTGCTATTCTTCAAAGTTTGCAGTCTCATCTGCTTCTTTGCCCTTCTTAACTTTACATATGTGATCTGGTGTCCACGCTCCCTGACATGTGAAACAAAACCACTCTCTTCTCATTTGATTTCTGCTCTTTCTCGGAAGTTCAGGAGACTGCTTTTGCTTTGGCTCTTCATCTTTTCCAGATCTGAACACTTCGAAAATTCTCCTCATGAAATTTCCTTTAAGATGAGGGTTGGCACCGATGGTTGCGAGCTGTCTTAATGACTCATTCAAACTCTTTTGGCCCTTGGCCAATTCATTCTTAATCCTTGACAGATCGTCCATGAGCAATAATTTTGTAGATTTTCAAATTCCTTTCAAGACTTCACACCCAGCTTACATGGTAGAACGCAAATGCTACAACAACATGCAAGACTTTAAAGTTTATCCTCTCAACAATACAGGGCTTATGAGCTTCAATACATAGTAGGAGCCTCTCTCGACTCAACTTACTATAATGGCAACAACATAAAAATAACATTCATGCATATAAGCAATTTCCCTATAACATACCAACTCTACCACACTCTCAACAACATCAATACACACAAAACATCTCCCTACAAGGATACGATATTTCACTTTGCCATATACTGACAACTACTCTCTCTCGCTCCTCAATGCCTCAAACAACCCAGAAACCTTGATAGCATTATTAAACTATATTTAGTAGTAGCATAAAGCTTCTCCTAACTCTGACCAACTAGACAACATCCTCACTCACCACAACATACATATCAAGACTCAAATGTACAGGCCATAATTGACAACTCAGCAATATAAAGACACAATCAATGCCAACAACTAAGATCAGCAACTACAACAACAATGAATGAGATTGATCTCCTGCAATAAACACTATTAGCAGGTCATAGTAAAGCCCTACAATCAAGTAGCTTGTCCTCTGCTCTTTATGCTCCAAACACCAACAATCTTAAGTTCACTGTTAGCTAGAAACGATGCAACAACCTTTGTTCTATACCCTACCCTAAATCTTTGGGAAAAAAATTGATGTTTTGAGAGGATCAACTTGGCCTTCAAGAACTTTGACCCCAATGATAACTAGACACCTTGAGAATGGTCTTGAACCTAAAAAGAATCAATCCTCAACTGGATTTAACTTGGTAACATGGGAACTCTTCGACCACTAGTTCTAGTTGTAGATTCTCTGTGGGCTCACGCAAGAACTCACGCAAGAACTCAACAATTTGTTATCACCTGGCAACGATTGAGATGGCATATTGCTCCTCCGATATGCTTGATCAACGTGTCTTTTCTCTGTCTCCTTGTAGGCCTGCGGTTGTATTTTGGTCTCACGTGGCCACAGACAATGCTTAGCTCATCCACAGTTGATCCTTAGTGCAGTTATCTCCCCTGTACAGTTATGTAGCCCATATTCAACAGATCATGTCTCTCCTTGGACATTGACGTCGAGATCGATCTTTCCATTGACTACGACCTGGTCGGAATAATGGTCTCGGCGCTAACACTTCAAAATTTCTGCCTCAGATGTCAATCCTCCATCAATTGCTCCTTCAAAATTCAATTCACTGTGGCCTCCCTTTGTGCATCATCTGTAGCATGCTTAACTCAACACAAATGACTTTGATTTTGATTTTTCTTCACGCTTGAACTAATCGCGGCCCCTTTGCAAACGATGATGACATTGCATTACCAATGTGTCACATAGGATGGTGATTCCTCCGGTTTGATTCAAAATTTTTTAGCTCTTGATCCGTTACTGTAGTGGCCAATCGACCTCGATTAATTATGCTGGAAATCGAACTCGACCTTTACAACCTCGGCCTCTGACTCGATCTAGTGTCACGATTTCCATTGGTTGGAGTTTCCAAGTTGTGATTGTACGTGCCGCCACTTGCAATCACCAAAAAAAAATTCACATGGCTAGCAATCTTATCATCTGCGCACTAACACACAACAATTCATTGATCTATGCAAACTGCACGAGCCTTAAGAGTCTAATCGCACTTCATAACACTCTGGCATTGTGCTATGCATTATCATACTCGCACATTTGATCCATCATATATATTTCGTCACAGTCATTAGTCTCTAACACACTAATGCACCAATTCTATAATGACTTCCAACACATTCAATATGCGTACATGACCAAACTCACAACAATCCTACACATAATGCGTTTAAACAAATCAAATCGAACTCCTTTGACGAGTGCATTATGGACCAGATCAATGTGCTTTTGACCATTGGTCACGTATGCAAATGGTGATTCGAGCCTTCAATGAAGGAAAATCAAATGCCATAATTTGACCCAAGTGGAATTGTATTCAATCTTCAAAATAAGAAGGTTCTCATGCACACAATACAAGATACTGATGTATCCCTCTCCATTCTTCTAGAAGCACTTTATTTTATTATTTTATTTCCCACTTTAGAAGCTTCTCCTCTTATCCTTATCTTAAGTGACTTCATTTTATTTCATTTTAGTCACTTGGCCTTTTTCCTCCATTAAGCATTTTCCTTTTTTTTTATTTGATTAAGTGACTAATTAAAGTCACTTTTGATCTAGGAAAATGGTAATCTACCTTTATAATCTCTTAGGCCACTGGAAGTCATTTTTCACCATCCCATCCTACAGATCTTTTCTTTCTGGTTCCAACGAGCTATTACACTAAGGTGTTTCTATTGATTTGTGTAGCTTGGGAGGTACTACCACACCCTAGGGTATTGGGTTTGGGAGAAGGTTGACCCAATGGGCTTTGTGGGTAGTGTACCCAAGCAGTGGGTTTTGCACCCAAAGTTGTGGGCGCAAAAGCAAGTGAAGAAATAATTCTTTAATCATCAAAATCAAGAGGGGCACCCTTGAAGGGCTAAGGGGAACCTAAGGGCTTGATGATGTGGCGAAATCAAATGAAAGATACGTCTTTTCTTAAGTTAGTCGGGGTTTATCAAAGACCTTCAAGTTGGCCTGGGCTTGAAAGGTGCCCCTTGAGGGTTAAAGTCATCTCCATGGTGAACTATAAGAAGAGAAGAGATCTAGCTCATTTGGGATCCATCCAAGTGCATTCGTCCAAGAGAAAAGCAAGTCTGAGGTAGCCGCAAGTCAAAGGAGTCAAGTTAGAATGGAAGGAAGGATGAGTTTGATGTCTCTTCGTTTATGTATGAACTAGGTTGTGTTATGGATTTGCTGGCTGAATTTCCTTGTAGGGTTCTAGGATGTGTTTGAGGCACAAACTCTTTGTGATTTTGGCTGCAGGTATTCTGTGTTTTCGAGGAGGGCCAAGCCTTGGCAGGATCATATGACTTGTGGTAGATGTGTAATAGAAGGTCAAGGTTCCTTGAAGTATAATGTAGAGGTTAGAGGGCTAAATGTGAGATTTGTGCGTGTGTTTGGAGAACTGTTAAGGTAGAATTAGGGCAGACCTGTGCATGGTACATGTGCCTTAACAGGAGGCCGAAAACCTCGGAGTTTATGCTTGGATCCGTGACCTTCAGGAAAACTGTGTGGACATCATGAAGAGGTACTTTGACTTGTCTTTTGAGGTGATGAATGCTAGGTGATGGAGATCTGTTCCAAGGGTTTTGGACAACAATTTGATGCCCTAGTTTAGGGTTGCTTCAGTGGAGGTACAATCATCAATGGTTTTGCCCTAAAATTCTGTCCAAGGATCTGTGATAAATTGCCTTGATTTTTGAGCTGATTGGAGAGGGCTGAGACCCTAGGTAAGGTGTCAAAAGTTTCGTTTTGCCACTGTAATGAGGGTCACATATCTCCGTGATCAAACAACTAGTATAGGAGTCTACAAAGGGCCAAAGTGTGTCTCCTAGTATGGACAGAGAGATGTGTAGAGCAGATGTGAAGGGGTTGCCCTAAGGTGAAAAAGTGGAGGTTTGTTCATGGTGTTTTGAAGAACATTTTGTTGGTTTCTCTAGTTTAGTCACTTACATGGAGTAAAAGGGCCTGTGTGTGGGCTGCCATGTAAGCCCTAAGTTCTGTGGAATTTGCAAATGTGTAGGCTATACAATGATGCCCTAGATTAGTCATCCAAGGGGCAGCTAGAGGACTAATAAGAGGGTTGAGTATGAAGACCTCATGTGCAGTGCTCCTTGGAGCAACTAAGGGACTGTTAGGAGGCAGATTTGGCAAAGCCCTAGGTTAGGGATTTGATGGTGCAAATCACTGATAAGAGGGCAGACTTGGAAGTCCCTAAGAGCAGTGATGTTGGAGAAGCCATATCAGTGCTAGAGGGCAACTTTGGTGAAGTCCCTATGAGCAGAAATTTTGGTGGAGCAAGAGGGATGCTAGAGGGTAGTTTGAGGAGCCTATGTTCAATCATCTTGGAGCAACCAAGAGAGGTTGATAGTGGCAAATTGATGGATGGAGTTGCAAGCATTTTGAAGTTGCAGTGATCAACAAAAGAGGTGGCAAAGGACTTGCCATATGTATTCAAGGTACGTGGACTGAAAGGGTTGAGTAGAGCACTCCTTCAACAAGCCAAGTGTACTTTGTTCAGGGACAAATTGGTAGTCATAGGTTGTTGACTCCAAGCCCTAGTTGTATCTTGTATCAAGGCTGTATGTAAGGGCTGTGATCCTTGATACGAGATCTGTAATATAACAAGTTTTGGGTTAAAATTTGTCATGTGCTCGAGATTGATCCACTGCTATATGTTTTCCGCTGTGCAAAGTTCTTGTGTTGTGGCGTTTGAGAGTGTTTGTGATTGTGATCTTAGACTCAAACTTGATTTTCAAGTGCTGTGGAAAATTTAACAATTTCATCAAATATCCTTCCCAAAATGACAACATAAGCTTATTTAATTTAGATATGCTCAATAATAACCTCGTTTTACAAGAATTATCAGAATGCAGTGGAACCAAGAACAAACTGTGTGGAATTGGCCTTGATGATGAAATGTTGCAAGTGATCCCTGTCGGGTGCTATTGAACTCCTCCTAAACCCTCTGGGCCCATTAATAATGAAATCTCGCTCCCATAACCAAGTTGTCACCAACCTTGGAAATCCATCCTAGCTACATCATAAGGGAAACTGAAAATGGGGACATTACAACATTTTATGGTGGGAAGACCATCTTGGTGTATGTATTATTTGGAGCACTTGTTGAGTTTGGAACCTCTTGCCCAAATAAGAATATGGTTAACTTTCTTTGATATGTCATTTGAATCATTGCTTTTGATCTTTGACTCTTCAACTTTGTTAGATCACTCTCAGCATCAATAGGATTCTTGGTTTGCATGATTGGATCACTCTTGTTGATCTTTGACCCTCTTTCCTTAATAGCATCTTCCACATATTGCTCTCATCTTTAGTATGCTCTTTGCTCTTTGGCATATTCTATGTGATTTTTTGAGATTGTTGTTTGACAAGCATAGGGATTTGATTCCTTGCTTTGATTGCTTGTGTATATGTGTCTTTAAGCTTGTGTTTGTTTCCCTATTTTTTGAAGAGGATCATGTGAAGTTGTTTTGGAGGCTACATTTATGAGATAGATTCTGGATTGAGAGCTTGCTTAAAACTCATCTTGGTCATGTTGTTAATATTAGCCTTGGCCCTTATTTTATTATCTACCCAATTAAACATTAAGGGGGGGGGGGGTTATTGTAATGTTTATTTGGCCAAATCCTTTTGTATCAGGTCCTTCTCAAATGAATATTATGTGGAGTGATAATATCTAATATTTACTTGGGCAAATATTTCTTAGGCCAAGTTTCCTGATTTTGTGTTACCAATTCAATCTTAAAGGGGGATGTAGGAGATATGTTTGTTGATTTTGACTTAGTGGTCATTATGACACTAATAGTCTGTCATTAATGTGGTCATTATAAGTTTTCCTTAGTGGATCATTATTAGTATAGTAATTAGAAGGTAGCTTGGTGGTTTGTAGTTAATGTGGTATTAGGTTAGAGCTAGTCACTATATAAAGGGGACTAATAACCCATTGTAGTACACCATGTGAGTCATGGGAATAAATGAAATGTTTTTTAAAGTGGATTTTCACCATGGGGGTTTCTCCACTATAAATTTGGTGTCTTGATGTTATGTGATGATGTGCAATACGTCATGGAACATCTGTGCACTTGCACTATTTTTAACACTCAAAACCATATACCTATTCACTCGTTGTTTGCTTCGTAGTTTTGCTTAATGCCCCTCCTAAAATCTTTCCACCCAATCAGATCTTCCAACATTGCATAATCTTCAATAATTCTACTTCGATGCGTCTTTAGTGTTTTCTGCTTGTATTTGTGTCTAGGGTAACAAGGGGTGGGCATGTAAAAATCATTCTAAGAGGATTTGCTAGTAAATTCATTGATAAATACTCCTCCTTGATCATTGTTAAGTTATAGTAGATTGGTATTCACCATTGTGCATAGAAACCTTGTAGTTGTACTTGCATGCTATTGTTGTGCTAGGCATGCCTCACTAGATTTGCTACCATATCAATGGGAACTGAATGTAATAAGCTTGGGTATGTCAACAATCGGGTTGACTGTGCATGTGAACTGTCTAAGTTTTGAGTGAATAAAATCTTTGACAAGAAGATTGGTTGTGTTACCGCTTGAATTGTAGTGCTTATTTCACGTTGTCATGGGCTTTCTTCTCTCACTTGTGCAACAAAAAATCCTTGGAGTTTAGTGATAGTTAGAGGTTGTGGGGAGAAACTTGGAGGCTACAGACATTGTTCTATCTTGAGCATCATTCAATGAGTGCTTTACACATGGATGGTACCCAAGGTCTTAGGACCTCATGGACGTATGATTGAAGCTTGAATGCGCTTCATTGGGGGATGACATAAACATACTTTAGGGCAAGCAAAGTTCAAATGAAAACATGAAAAGAAGAACACCCTATCATGGGATATGTTTAAGGCACAATTTATGGCAAGGTAGGGGTCAAATAAGGCCCAAAAGAGAAAATACCCTAGCCTATAGGAGGCCCAAAGCATGACGTGTGGGTTAATGAGCAAAAATGAGAAGCACCCTACTTGGAAGGGTGCCATGTTGCACTAAAAATTGCACTTGGTAGGGTCAAAGGCCCAATCCTTGTTGAATGTCCACTTCAAGGAAGTGGCTAGGGTGTGTTAAAGGCAAGAAGGGGTGGGAAATAACCCTAATGGAGTCGCTTCTACATATTTGGAGGCATGTTTCTCTTTGGGAGAACTTTTGGGGCAAGGATACATTATTTCATTCATTTTGACATATTTGGAGGCAAGTTCTTTGCATGAGGAGAATGCATGTGTCATGTTGACATAATTAAACCCTCAAATGAAGAATAAATTCATACTTAAGGAAGGCATTTTACTTGTGGAGATGACGAGTGGCAATATGGTCCTATTCAAAGCATTTTTTTCCCTCTCAAAAGGAAAAATCTCACAAGGAAAAAGGGAGTGCTCCTTTTTAGGAGGATTCCAGGGCCATCTAAAAGAAATAATATTTTATTGGAGAAGTTGTTGAAAGGAAAGCTAGAAAAGGGCATGGTTGGAAGATAGGGATTTTTGTCCAAGTGTTTTGTTGAATATCTTTTGGAATAATTAAAAGAAGGGCGAGTTCAGGTTGAGGTTTATCATCTTTTTTCTACTTTCCATGGGTAATTTAATGGGTGGAATTGCTCTTGCAAGACTGCTGAAATAAGCTTTGTAGAACAGCAAATTTGTCCCAAAAAGAAGAGGCTAGGGTTGAGGTCTAACTTTCTGTATATCTTGCTGCAATAATTCTTGATTTAATGGATATTGCTGCTGTCATTTCTGCATACAGAGGGGCTGTTGTGGGCCCTCTTCTTGTTCATGGTTGTACATTATACTTAGGTATTTTACAATTACTATGACGTGCATCTTTGAAAGGGCACTCTTTTTAATTTCTGCATATTGAAAAGATCTATGTGGTTGGATTGAGCATATTGTTAATAGCCTGACTATGTCTCTTCATCATATGTGTATCCTTTGCTTCATTGACCTTGACTTTATAGCCCCTAGTGAATAGGAACTGGCATTGGCAAATTCCGCCATCCATTTTATTCTAAAAAATACAAAAAAACTTTCTGTTCGAGGGTTTAACCCCTTGTGTTGGAAAAGAACTAGACTAAAGTGAGAGGAAGTGCTAATTTGGTGATAGTGGGAAATCTTTGCAAGTGCCCCTAGGGTTGTTGTAGGGCTTTGAAATTTTTGAGGTGTAGGTTTGGGAGGTAACAAGCTGTTTCTTGGAATGACTCTATAAAGGAAGGATTGATTGGTGCTTAAGTAATGTTATTTTTAAGTATAATCAGGGAACATAATAGCCAAAAATAATGTGTTATAACATTAAATGTAATGTGTTATGATGTGTAATTTAATAAGATCCAAGTGGCATGTGTTAAGGTAATGTGTGTAGTTGTGGCTATTAGTTTAAATTGTTGTTGCATGGGGACCCTTTTCCCCAAAAGAAAGCCATGCACCTTTCATTATGGTGTTTCGGGGACTTGGGGACCCCTAGAAAAATTCTGCAAACTGCTGGGATTTCATCGAGGGCTCGCGGACTTGCTAGTTGCCACAAGATATTCCTGGTAGATTTTAGGGATGTTTTAGACAAATTTTGGCAATGCTCTGGGCAGATTTCAAGGATGTTCTACGAAGATTTCAAAGATATTTCAGGCATGTCTTCAGTTTTGATGATGGACATTGATGATTGGACAATATGATCATTTTTCCCATCCAATTTTTTTGTATTACATTGAATCTAATTCTATTGTACAAATTGCAGCTCAAAACATGGGTTTTGTATCATGGGGTTCGATTTGGGTTTTTAGTGATATAATTGGTTTTGAGAATCGGCGATGTGCCAAAAAATCACAATTTTTTTGGCTAGCTAATTTTTCAATCCGGAAAAATCACGATTTTTTTCTCCAAGTGTTTGTTTTCTTTCTAATTTTTCCATTTTTTTTTTTTATATTCTTATTTTGAAAAAAATGAATATATTTTGTATTTTTTAATGTTTGTTGCGGTTTGCCGATTTTTGCCAATGTCAATGTTATCAACGCTATATTTAACTAATGCCTTATCAACAAAAACATTACAGCTAGCAGAGCCTCCATATTAATAATCCTTGAAATACAACATTTCAAAGGGATGATCCTTGTGGTTATTGCTCTTGTTCTTCTTATTTTTGGGGTTTGTTGACCACTGAAGTGTATCCAAAATTTTTAAAGACTTCATGCCCAAGGATGTATCAGGGGCTTCATGCATCATCAAAGTTCACTATATCATCAGAGTTTTTCAACTCTACTTCTTCTTCTCATATTCTTTTGTTGAATTGAAATTCCATAAGCCCTACGGGGATGATGTACATTGGAAAGTGATGCTAGTATGATGAGTTGAGTCATGTAACAAGCATAGGTGACTTGAGACCTTGTCGTCAAGTGAGTTTATTCTAGGAGGTTTTTTTCATGTGGTTAATTATTAGGTCCTTATGGGGACTTAATAATTAATTGAGTTTTTTTCCTCCAAGCATAGTGCAGCTTGATGGTGAGTCTTAGTGTCTAGAGTCATTGTATATTTACCATACTAGATCACTTGTAAAATTTCGTGGAATTTGATTAGGTTTAGGGGTCATTTTTTTTTTTTTTTTAAATTTCTTGCGGGGCGAAAATTTGAATAGAATCTGAATGTAAAATGTAATAAGTGTTGTCTAAAGAAGTTGTATGGGGTATGTGTCCTTAAAATTACACCTTTTACCCTTAAATTTCTACTATGACACACTTTGAGGGGTAAAAAATAAGTTTTAGACCCTCAAAACCCATTTTTCCTAAGTTTATTGGGAAATCAAGCAATAAGTCAAACCAAAAAAAAATTAAATGGAGAAAAATAAATAACTCCATGTGACAAAATGACATGGAAATGACTTGGAAATTATCTCAAGACAAAGGATTGAGTCAAAGGACAAGTGGGAGATGATTTGACACCTTGCATCATAAGTGCATGGTCCACATGTAGAAATTGAATTTCCTAGCTACACATGAGCGATTCGATTTGGTGATTTGACACTTCGACTTGGTTGGAGATCTCTTATGGATGGTTAACGATTTGATGGAGATTTTGGTTGGGACTTGTCTCTACTTCCACTCCACTTGGCACTCATACATGCAACTAAACTACACTTGAAGGATCACGCAAATTCTCAAGGAGGGACCACACATCATGATAGAGGCTCAACGTATGTCACTTTGGAGACATCAATTTGAGGTGGCATTTCTTAGCTTGTTGGATGGGGAGTTAACTCCCTCTTATGGCACACTTGGTATTGCTCATCTTCACACTTGGATTTTTGACTTGCTTGATGGAGGCCACTTCATGGGTTCTATTTGGTTGGATGCTACACACATGTCTCTTCATCTCTCCACTTGGAAATCGATTTCCTTCCTTGGGATCTTCTCCATGTCTATTTGTCACTTGGTTGCTACATTGGGATTTGCTCCCACTTCTCTATATAATAGAGCTTTGTGCTTTCACTTGTATTATTGAAAATGAGCTATTGTGCTTGGGGAAGCTCTCCTTTTGTGTACACTCGTTCTCAATTGCAATAGAAGACTTTGAGGCTTTCATTCATGAGTTCTTATTTTGGAATGTGATGAATGGTGGATTATTGGTATAATTTCTTTTACTCATGCTTTGATCTAGTTTATTTCCATATGCTCTTGTAGACTTGTTAATGTAAAACTATCTTGCATTGACATTTGATTTAGAAGTATGCTCTAGATATAGAATGCTCCAGTTATTTTCCAATAAATCTCTAGAGTTTTTTGTCATTGTTTATTTGCTAAATCTATATGGGACTAATTCTTGATTGAAGTGTTGTAGAGGAAGCATCTTGTTGGTTCAAGCATGAGGGGATGTCTTTGGAGAGACCAACCCACTCTTGATAAATTCTCAAAGGAGCTCTCATTCGTTTTATGAGCCTTCATAGTTCATCTTACGAAGTGCTTTTGCAGGGGTTTTCTTGGAGATAGCTTGTACACAAACAAAATATTTCTATACTTGAAACTCTTCCAAAAAATAGTGCTTCATTGATTTTATTTAGCTATTTGAAAGCATTTTCTAAACTAAGCAAGTGATGGGGTTCACTCCCATCACTTGATTTGGTTTCTTGTGTACTATTTTGTATTATATTTATTTGTTTTATATGCTTTCTCTACACTAATTGTGTCTTGGTTTTGCAGCCCATAGTTTGAGTGTCAGTAACAAGAGCCTTGAGGAAAGATCATTGAAACTCTTAACTATTTTTGTGTAGGACCTCTCAAGCATTCAAGGTTCACTTTTAAGGGGCCCATGGACATTAGAGGAGGGTTGCCGTTTAGCTAGGCTGTGAGCTTGATAGAAGCGATTTCTCCCCTGACAAGGTCGTGGACAAAGAAGACCAGTTTTTTTTTTGTGCAAGAGTTTATCCATCATTGGAGGCTAATATTTGGGATACCAAAAGACCTCTAACATTTTCAAATTTGAGAGCATTTTTATACTTACCTTAGCTACTAATTTTGACTTTCAAGAAGGAAATCTAATGCTTAAAAAGCCCCATATGTTGTAAAGATTCCTCTTGAAGCTTCACTTTAGACCATTTGGAAGGTTTCTCATCATTGTAACAAGTAAATAAAAGGCTTAGTTTTTTTTGTAAGAGCTTGGGTTTTACCCATGGCATCCCTTCCTCTTATTTAGGAGGAGCAATATGTGGGTCGATTGATTTTGCATTGTTCTCTTAGTTTTCATTCTCGCTCTCATTTTCATGCTTTAAGAATTAACACAATCTCACTACCACGTTTAATTTTCTAAGTTGAGTTTTGTTACAAGTTTCCATTTTATACTTTGCATTTCAATTTTGTTTTGAAGTACATCGTGGAATTTTCACTTTGGAGCAACTCATTTCCTATAATGCAAGTATCTCAATTTATGTGGCAAAGTTTTGATTTAGTTAAATTGACAAATTGCTTTATGTTTGCTTCACTATAGGCTCATTGGATATTTTGCTCATTTATTTTAAAGCAATATTATATTCTTAGCTTCATCTCATTTCATTACTTTAGTTTGTTGACCATTGATATATCACTTGTTAAAGTACTTACTTTGAACAACTTACAATCTTATGTGCTTATGAAGCTTATTTCTTGTACAATTTTGAGAGCAATTATTCAAGTTATCTCATTGAAAGCATTTCCATTTACTTGAGTTAATTCATTTTTTTTGCAAAGCACTATTAAACTTACTTGCATTTCATTTAGGCATTTTAGCATAGTTTGCATCTCTAATTCAATTTACCTCCAAGCATAAGCTTGGTTGATAGACATCATAGGGCAAATATTTTCTCGGAGAATTCTTACAATCGGTATAAAGCAAGGTAAAGGTGTGTGACCCTGTAGTTATGAAAGGTGGCTTGCCCCTTGTAGGTGTTGGAAAATCAGAAAGACAATAAAAATTTTCTTGATCTTGATAATTACTTGTGATGTTTCTTATTATTACGATTCTTTATGTCTTCTTTCTTTAGTTCATCAAGCAATTACCAAAAGCAAGAACACATGAAACAATGGACACAAGATGTAGGCACATTCTAGGGCAAAACCCCCCTCGAGGGGAGAATCCAATCAAAGTAATTCTTCCTTTCAATAGTATTCTTTGTGACTCTTCACCCTAGACCAAGACCAGGCCTTCCCTCCACACCAAGTCAGCCTCCAGAAGTTCGACCTCTTCCCAGCAACTTCGACTACGCAACAACTTGCAGCAGTCCAACTTGGAAGATTTCGATCTCCCAATCTAGAGCACGAAACAGAGAGAGACCACCACCAAAATTTCGATTTTCCTTGACTCCTTAGGCTCACCCAAACTCACATTCAATTCGGCTTCATGGCAATAGACTTTCCTAGCTACCCACTTCTCACTTCTGCACAACAACAAGATTTTCGCACTTCTGCTTAGTAGAGAGAATTTGAACTTGATGAGAAGTGATGCTCCAAATGAATTCGATGTCCTTCCTTTTATAGACTTCTTGTGAGGTCGAATAGGGCCTTAGGCCAACTTGATCTTCCCTTAGGCCGACATGGTGTGGGGTTCCATAATTCATATTTGTCTCAATACTAAACCTTTTTACATGATTCAAAAGCACAAGAAGGGTCTCTTTAAATGTACAATAATTCTTGATCCAAATGGATTCGAGAATGCTCTCTAAGTCTTCATAAACCCTTTAAAAATCATGCCCAATGCCAAAAGTCCTTTGAAAGATTGAAATTATCGCAAAAGGGACACCTTTAGTAGGGTGGAGAAACACTATCAGGAGGCCCAAAACCCGTGAAAACAGAGAAAACAAAGTATTGGCGACTTTAAGGCAACGTTGAACTAGAGCCGTCGGATCTGGCCGATCAACGGTCCAGATCCGATCGACGAATTGTTATCGGCGGGGGCTACTGACGCTTATTGGCGGAATCCACATGACGACTGCGATTGTGATCAACGCGGATCAACGAGGACCGTCGATCAAGCGCGCAGGTCGACGGCCCATGGTAACGCGCGCTATCGCAATCGGCAAATGCACAGGAGTGATTACAATCGGCGGGGGTCATGTGCGATATGCGATATCACATCGGAATATGGAGCGGGGCCGATGACAGTGATGGCAGCGATATTACAGACTCGATAACTAAATAGGCGACATTGCATACATTTTGAAGTCCAGAAAACTGAGTTTTCCTTTGTAAATCGCATGTTTGTTGAATAAACGAAAAGCTAAGGAAAAAGCGCTGATGTGATGTCACCAGTGATGCGGGGGAGCGGCCCCCCCCCCCTTCGAACCGCTCCCGGAGCGCGCTC
>APFE030380129.1:0-12965 GCA_000404065.3 Pinus taeda
CCCGTCAAAGGCTTCTAGCGTCATGGGAGGCTGACTCAAAGTCGAAGACTCGATCGCTTTCCAACAAGAAATAGACATGATGCAAGTTGATGCGCCTTCATCAATAATTGTATGATGAATCATTTTTGAATTGATGATGACTTGAATGAGGAAGGCGATCTGATGAGGCAGCCTTGGGACATGGCTCTCGAGATCAAAGGTGATAAAATCCGAATCGGCCGGGTCAATGCCACCGATGGTCGATAGCAGGGACTTCCTCTAAGGGGGGCAGCTCTGGAGAACTTCTAAAGTGGACATAGCCAACGGAGCTTGAGCTAAGTCCTCAACTATGCTATAGTGCTGGGCAGAACGAGCATTTGGGTTGTAAGATAATCTCTGGAGTACTCCTTTAGGAGGGGGTCGGATGGGCATCTCAGTACTAGGTCTCTCGATGTGGAGCGGACCAGAACTGGGTGGAGGAGTGCTTGAGGGGACCTCAAGCTCCTTCCCGGAAAATGACGAATATTCCTTTGTTCGAGTCGTTACATGAATGGGAATGGTTCCAACGATGAACACTTGGGAACGAAAGGGAGAAGAAGACGAGGAGGGATCGGCCACCATTTGAGTTTGTTGTGAGGGGAAAGGTTCTTTCAGAACCGCAGGAATCCCAGTAGCACCTTTCAATAAACGACTAACTTCGGACCACCTTGGGCAGTCTTTGGTATAGTGATCCTTGTCACAGATAAGACAAGGACACTTCGGTTTACGTTTGGCTCCTTCCTTGGGTGGAGGTTTGGAGGATTCCTGTTTGGGTTGCTCATATTTATTCTTTACTTTCCCCTTTTTCTTTCCTTTCGAGGCCTTTTCCACCATGGTGGACTGGATGGTGTTGACCTCGGAAGTACTTCCAGAATTAGATCCTCCCTGAGAAGTGTTTTCATTTGAGGCATTCAATTTTTTCTTCCCAGGGTTCGAGGATGATTTCTTCGACCACGGATTACAGAGCCAATAACATCATCAACAGATGGCTTTAGTGGAGCTTTGGAGGTACTGTGTCTCAAGGCACCAAGTAAATACTCATATAAAGTACCTGACTGAGAATAAACTAAGTCGAGGTACTAAGCATGCGCGATAGCTTGCTTACACAAGATCCCATAGCAATGTCTCGTGCGATTTTAGGGACAAAGGAGGTCATGAACCAATCAGTTAGGAGTTGATCAGGAATCTAGAACTTGATTAACTGACGATGCCATCTCCATTCATGTATATGATCAGAGATGTGTGTGGTCGTGTCCTATTTGAGAGATGTAATGAGATGCATTCCCGTCTCATATTGAATGGGTAACTAAAAATGAGTTAGGAATGCCATTTCCAATGAATTGAAATCTTGAAAGGACGCACGGGTCAACTCAATGTACCACTTAGCAGCCGAGCCGGTGAGAGTCCTTTGGAACAGGCGGAGCGAGATTGAATCGTCGAGCCATGAATTTGATGAACACCAAAGGTGGTAAGTCATAACATGGGCTTGAGGATCCTCTCCAGATTTTCCATCAAATTTGGGACAATCGCCAGGTATCTTAGTTGGAACTGGTGGCCATAATGGATTATGCAAGATAGGATCATTAGTCAATTTAGATACATCTGGTAGTTCCAATGTTGTTAAGAATGGTAGCTGAGGATTTAAGGACATCTGCGGTTGTGGATACGAGGTAGGGCCAGAGTTCCAACCAGTTGTTGGTTGCCCCCATTGACCTTTTCCGGACGCACCAAGCCCAAAAGGATTCTGTCTGTAGGGATTCTGTCCATAGGGGTTATATCCATAACCGGATGGTTGACCCTGGATTTGCCCCCCAGCGCCCCATTGATTACCAAATTGACCTGCAGGAGCAACATACTGTTGCTGGTAATTTTGATAAGGAGCGACCTGCACCTGTTGATAATTTTGATACGGGGCAAACTGAGCTTGCCCCTGAGGTTGCTGGTATCCTTACGGTTGTTGGGCTCCATACTGAGCCTGGGGACTAGGTTGTGCTTGGTAAGAAGGTTTGGATTGAAACCCACCTTGCATTTGGAGACCAGTTTGAGTCTGGGGTTGAAAACCAGGTTGAGCTTGAGAAGCCACGACCATCTGCATGCCCGATTGAGCAGGCCCAGAAAGATGTCCTTGGGAGGATTGAGTTTGGACCACCTGGCCGGAAGGTTACCCTGGTATTTTGGGATGGACCTACTTGCCCAAAAGGTTGAGCTTGCTGGGTGTTAGGTTGTCCTTGTACAACCGAGGGTTGTCCTTCCAGACCAGATGACTGAGCAGACTGAACGGTTGGTTGACCTTGGGGTTGACCAACCTATCCAGATGGTTGACTAGGCTGAGCAGTGGGCTGGCCTTGCTGCATGTAAGGCTGACCACCCTGCCCAGAAGGGTACCCTTGCTGGATTCCAGATTGTCCTTGTTGCGCATGAGGTTTTCTTGGATTCTCGTAGGGTTGACCGAAAGGGTATCCCTGCTGGACTCCAGGTTGTCCTTGTTGAGCATAAGGTTGTCCCGAGTTTCCAGAGGGTTGCCCAAGATAGGTGAAAGGCGGACAACCATAGGCCGAAGGTTGTCCCCGAGAGGGTTGTCCTTGTGGGCCTCCAGGTTGCCCTGGATAGGTTTGGCCATAATACTGCTACCCATAATTAGGCTGCATGTAGGATGGCTGACCTTGATACGATGGTCTTTGGTAGGGTTGTCCTTGATCCGGACGGATTTGGCCACCACCATAACCAGTGGCACCACAAGTGACATTCAATGAGAGCGAAACCTCAACGACGGGCTCAACTGGCAAGGAAGTATACAAATAATGACCTATAGGGTCATAGTAAGGGCCTTGCGCACCTGGATTCTGGACAGCGTGCAAATATTGAGAATATGCCTCCCCTGCTGGAATGGCACCAGAAGAAGGTGGGGCACTAACTGCAGGATGAACAACTTTGGGTGTATTTGCCGATTGGCCACTATGTACTGGACCGCGGGACTGACTAGAAACAGTAGTTACGATCAAAGATGTCGTAACGG
Organism: Pinus taeda; assembly: GCA_000404065.3. Classification (NCBI taxonomy): domain Eukaryota; kingdom Viridiplantae; phylum Streptophyta; class Pinopsida; order Pinales; family Pinaceae; genus Pinus; species Pinus taeda. Next base: position 3,035 of record APFE030380129.1, read on the forward strand.
CACTAGCAACCGGAGTTGAAGATGCGACACAAACGGTCAGAATGGTCGGAACTGACGTGACAACAGTATTGTGAACTTGTGAAACAAAATATCCTGTAGTGGGAATTATTTTATGATCCGACATGGTACTTGAAGAGGAGTTCCTAGAGCCCATGGCATCCCTCAAAGCCCTATAGCGTAAGGGCATTGTAACACCGAGAGAGGTGATAGTGAAGGCTGTAGATATGACCGGGGATGTGGCCGGGATAGGAGTCTTGATACTTGACAAAACACGTGTCTCACTCACTACAGGAGATGTGTCCTCCATATCAAAGGAATCCATCGGGACCGAAACACCAGTGGGAGTAGAGGGAAAATCCTCTTCGTAAGGTTCCCAAACAGGGTTCCAAATAGATCGTGAAGATCATCTTCTGGGGCATGAGATTTCAACAGTTGGACACTTGGAATAACAGGAAAAGTGTCACCACAAACCGGTATCTCAGGAGCGGTAGAAGAAGGAGACCCTTGGTCACTAGGGATGGGAGACAGGATCAATGGATCTGCTAGGACGATCAAATTCAAAAAATCCTAGACAAGCTAATGAGAAAAGACCCTACTCAAAACTAATGCAAACAAGATCTAACAACGTAATTTTGAACGTGGTTGAATAAATTTTAAGACATTAGGACATAACTTGACCTTTTCATTTTTAAAGAGTCAAGAAAAGGACAAAAAGATGACTCTAGTCGCCTCTGAATGTTTAGTGAGCCCGAAGTGAAAAATGCTCAAGTGAACCTTTTATTTTAGGGAGTCCGAAAAGGATCAAAAAGTGACTACTCTGGAGAAGTAGGCAAGCGGTTTACCAGACAATCCATAAAACTGCATATACACCTTAGAAATCATATGAAAACCAAGGACTTTCTGTACGGTAGTCAATCTTCTCGAATGCTGTGTTCGGTGCGTTACGGGTTGTAAGGCAGCAGACATAGCTTCGTGTGGATTAAGGATGATAACCTAGTGGAGTCTCCCCATATACTCGACAGTACATGGGAGCATAAGTCCGTACTAGACCACAGTTGAGTCATAAAAGGAGGAATCACCCAACCTTGAGTGGAAACAAAAGTGACTAGGTTTAACGACGCCAAAGCACGTCTCTAGCCTAGACCTCTAAAATGTGAGCGTTATGTTCCAATGCGTTGTTAGATTCATTCAATTTATTTTAAAGTTGATCTTATGTTAGCTTTCGGTTTTCAGGTCCTACCGTATGTAATCTCTCAAAATTCCCTAAATGCAATCTATATGCCAAAACATGTCATTTCATTCGATGAATGCTAGTTACGAGAGAGTTGAAGAGCTTTCATGCAAACAAAATGATCACAAAAAAACAAATAGCTTCCCTAATGCAACTAATACAAATTAACAAACTTTTCTTTAAGATCACTTAATCACTAATCGAAATGAAAAGTTCTAATTTTCATTAACTAATTCAAAGCAAAAGAGATTTTTTCTTTTTTACGATGGCAAAATGCACTAAACAACTTTGAGAAATAACACAAACAAATTCTATTCAATACAAGCACACTCAGTTCCTAAAATCACAGATCAAACATCCAAAGAACAAGAAAGATCCCAAAGACAACAATGAGCCGTGTGATCTAGGCTCAAAGTGAGATGAAGCGGAATTCAAGTGAAGACAAAGCAAATCACTCAAATAACACAACAAAATGATTCAGAACTACCAAACAAGTGTAAGGGAGCAAATAAAGAGTCGACTAGACCACAAAAAGATCAAAACACCTGAGGAAGGCTCGACACACAAAGCCACTAGATGCCCTAGGGCTAGAAATGTGAAATCGATAGAAAAAAGAAAACACCCAAAGGCTAACGATCAAAGCCAGTCAAATCACACTCCAACACACTCAAGTAGTCTGAAAATGGTACCTAGGACAAAACCCAAGCTCAAAAAGTTCACAGCCAAGTAAACTTCAAAAGTTTCCAGGCCTGGCGCGACTGTCAGGTTGCAATAAGTGCCTTTCATGAATTGGCACGGGTTGTAAATATGCAACTTGCGCCAACTAGCGCGACTATAACGCTATAAACCAGCGCCAGCTGAGTTTGCTATGGAAAAATAAAAACAAAAGAGCCAAGGCCAAATCAGCAATACCTAAGTACACCAAGAGGCAAGAAACAACACAGGCATTCAACCCAAAAAGCTAATCAAGCAGGAGAAACAAAGAAATAACCAAGAAACAAGGCAAGTTCCAAGTCATTCAGTTCGTAAACCAAACCAGAGATGGACTGAAGTGGCGCTGATCTACTTTTCTAATGCAGAGCAATAGCATTTCGAAGGCTATCCGGCCATACTTCAGGCTCCGTCTAAAGTTTACAAATCAAGCAACAAGACGAAACAAACAACAAGGCAAAAAGCCAACTCCCCAGCGGAGTTGCCAAATTGTTGTGTAGGTAAATCCCCTCTGCGGACAGAGGCGATCCCACTAGCCTAAACAAGGTCTAGCAACAATCAAACAACGCTAACACGTAGGTTCCTAATTGCAAATTAAAGACCGACGATGAGGGCCTACCTTGAATCCCACGCTAGTATTTGTAGAAGAGTCGCCGCTCTTGTTCTTTCGCTCCAGCTGGTCATAATCCTCACGATCCTCATGAACATACACCTGCACATGCAAAGAACAACACAACTACAAGCATAAAATCCAAGAAATGCAACTATATATCAGTAAAAAAGGATATAACTCAAACATCATTATAAAGACAATAAGAGTGGAACCATAATGATAGTCATCTATTATTATTGATAAACAAAGGAGAATACAACCAAGTTCTGACGTCAAATCCTCCTTTGGCTGGGTGATCAGCAACACATGCCTTGCAAAGCTTGTTGGGAATGGGGAACAAGCTTCTCTCTCCTTGGTTACTTGGACAAATATCTCCTCCTTAAAGATATAGCCTTATGGGAATGAACAAGGCCTCTTGTAGCATGAGCTTAGCAATTCTCGGACTTTGGGACTTAGAATTTGGAGCTTTAAGAGTAGAATTACTAACTAGCTTGTCAAAGGCAAAAGGACAAGCTTATATAGAGAGAGGAGAAGGAGATAGGATCATCCACAAGATTCATGGGATCGTCCTTATCATTAGGAAGCTTGCATGAGAGGTGGAGAACTACTTCCCTTCTATGGAGATTTGAAGCCCAACTGAACTAACTCAAACTGGAATCAGTTCATGAATAGGTTAGGAAGAACCTTCGCAATTTGGTTTGTTAAAAACTTTACCCAACTGGGTTGGCGCTAGTGCGACTCTGAGATAGAGCGCCAGCTGGCGCACCCTCTTTGGAGGATTTCCCTCATTGGTGCGAGTGATACACCGTGGAACAACGCCAATGGAAAAAGGGCTATTTTTTTGGGTATTTTGCAGAAGGTGTCTTCAGGGCATATGAATTACATACTCAAGGGGATACAATGCAGGTGTTTTCAGGTTATGTCACTTCTCACAGGTCCCGGAATAAGTCCTCCAATGTACGGGAAAGGGGTAACAGGGACGGTGACAAAATATTGTGTAACAAACGGGGTCAAGTGCCAATTCCTCCAGCTCAAACTAATGTAACAGAAATTCCAGCTTTGCAAACTCCTCTAAATGAGGAAAGAAATAAAAAGAGGGACAAAGAAATCACTACCCCCACCAGTGGACCTACAGGATAGCCTGGAGCCAAAAGACAAATACTGAACCCTCTGTCAGAAGAGGAAATAATTCAAGAGACTGTAGACAGCCAAAGAGAAGAAAGAGCATCTAGCCAACAAACTTTTACAGTAGGAGAAACATCCACTAGCTCACATATGCAAGAGTTAGAAAGACAACATAGTGCAAAAATGTTATCCCTCAAGCCACAAAGTAAACAAGCCTCAGATATCAAGAAGACATTCATAGAAATAAAGCCTAGGAATGACCCAGTGAGGATTCAAATGTACAATCAATATTTAAAATTGGTCCCCACAAATCAGCAAAGGCTAATGTCAGCCTATGACATTAAAGAGGGAAAGATGATAATTAGTTACTTCAAGCCAAAGGTGCAACATCCTCAATTAGCAACAGATTACATCAAAACAAACTTGGAGGTCTTGGCTAAGGATATTCATCCTATGGATCAAATTGAACTTCACAAGCAAACTGGAGAAATGGTTTATTCCACATTGGATGGTAAAGCAATGATGGCCTATAGGCTACAAAATTCCTTGGATAATACAACTGCTCAACTACATTTGGAGGAAGCCTCTTCCCTAGCCAAGGCTAACAAAATAAAAAATCATTAGAAGAAATAATCATTTGATTGGGACATGATCCGAAAGATGGTAAAGGCATAGAAGAACTAATCAAGAAAAAAGAAGAAGACATTGCTGCCCTGAGGAAACATCTAAAACTACCTCCTTCAAGGCATCCAAAGACTGATGAGGTTATAAAATAGAAACATGAAGAAGAGATGATGGACCTATTCTTGAAACTAAATGAAAGATTGAATGACATGGAGCAGGCTTTAGAAAATTCACTAAAGGACAAGCAGGGAGAGTTGACCTCTCAGCCTCCTAAGTTAATTCCCATAGTCTCAACAGCAGTCCCATCTACACTTGGGACAGTCTTAGTCCCAAACATCGTAGCAGCCATAATAGAGGTGGTCACAGGTACAGTTACAACGGGAACAACACCAGGCAACAACACCAATTTGAGCACAGAAGAGCTGATAAAGGCAATTAAAGACATGAGGTTACAAGTGTCAGAATTAAAATAGGTAAAAGAAAATTTGGCTAACATGGAAACAGATTATAATATCTCAAAGATAAATGTTGTGGAGAAAACAAGGGAGATCAAATATTTAGAAAATAAATTGAAGGCATTAGAAAAAGATCTCACTTTTGACAAGCCTCTCACAGAAATCGAGAAAATTCTTTGGGTCAACTTCATTCAGTCTGTAAATGATGCTTGGTGATCCATCCATGTAATCTTTAACAAAATTGATCTAGTGAAAGAAACACAAGGAGAAATTCAAAAGACAAGAGCTTTGTTAGGAAAAATTCTAGATAAGGCCAACCAACTTATACACTTTTTGAATAACAAGACTAAAGAACAACTGGAAGAACTTGGCATAGTTGGTAGGACAGATACCATTTTAGAAATCAAAAGGGTGTTAACTAAGAGAACTTTGATGAAGAACTTAGAGAGAAGATTCCAGGATGTGCAAGTGGAAATCAATTCTTTTATGGAGAAGTTCACTGTTTTGTAGAATAAAGGGTTACCAAGTCCTCTAGTGATTAATGAAAGATTAATGAAGCACATAGATTATGTCGAAAAATTGAGTAAGTATGCTGGCAGCCAAGTTATTTCAGTGACAAGTGCATCGGGGATAAAAGCACTCCCGACAGGCCGAGTTCTCTATGACAACTTAGAGAATTTATTCTACATTGAGCATGAGATAAAGCACTTGTTCACAATCCAACCTACCTTTTTCAGATATACAGAAACTTATGAGACCCTGAGGAAAATTTAGAAGCACAAATTGCTAGAGAAAAAATGGTGGGAAGACATGTTAGAAATTTTGTAAATTTATCTTTGTTAAAATGTAAATTTTGGGCTATTTACCATAGTAATATGAACAAAGATGAACATAGATCAAACAGGTCGAAGTGTATCAGAACAGGTAAAGAGTATCAGTCAAAATAGGGCAGCCAGCACAGAGTTACCAAAGAGGAAAGCAACAAGCCAAAAAAATAGGGCCCGCCTCCAGCACACCCAACAAGAAAAGGAATAGCACAACATCAGTTCTCTTTTCTCCTATCCTCGAGACTAGTTGTCTCTATTTTTATGTAACTTATTCTGAGTCATCCTAGAATATGTCTCACACTGTTATGAGATATTTTTTGTAATTTTTTTTGTATAAATACTCCCTCAATTGGAGTATTAATGGTGGATTTAGAGACATTGATGTAATATTTATTATTTGGAATAAAGTGTTGTTGGACTTAATTTTTGTATGGCTTGCTGGACAAAGAATTAATGCAAGGGACTTTTCTCAGAATTCTTGAATCAAACATCAGATCAATAATTCCTCTATACTTTGTGTTTTAGAAGTTTTCCTCATTTATATTATCATCTATGTTTCACATCTGAATGATAAACGAAAAAGAGTAACTCAGAATATGCTTAATTGGACTCTGTTTTCAATCGTTATTATTCTCTATATTTTCTTCTGAATTAGCATAAATAATGAATTCTTAGTTTCTCATGTTTTCTAGTTCTTTTATTTTAATCATTTAGTAAAGAATTCTTAATTACTCTTTATTGATGGTTAGTCATGTTCTTCTCTGTTAAAGTATGTTGAACGATTCTTAACTGCCCTTTAACCCTTTAATCCCATCCCATTTTTAAAGTCTCTATTTGCTCCCTGTTTGATTATCTTGCTTTGTGAAACCATCCTTTGTTAAGAAACCAAGTCGAGTTAAGCCATCTTCTTTGACTCCATAGCCCAATGGCCTAAACTACTCAGTCCTACCCCTCTGCTATTGAATCTCACCACCCAAACTCAAACAAAACTTCTAAACTTCATAACTAGCCTAATATATTTCAAAAACAAGCTAAAACGTAAAGAGAGAGCCCTCTCTATATACAGATTGGCTAGATTATGTATCTAAAATATTGGTTTGTGGTTACCTAGGACCCTTTTCCCCTTCTTACAACGTCAAGGAAAATCTGAGTGATAACACTAGGGAATCCTTTGTCTAACAACACTATTCTCCCAAAAGAATGGGTGATGGAATGCCTCTCATCTTCCTCACTATCTATTAAATAGAGCAAACATTGGAAGGGAAACCACATGCACACACTCCATGTGTCAACATGCAACTTTATTGCTTTTTTGTTTTATTTCTTTTGTTGTTACTTTTTGATAGCTTTACTGATTTTTTACTACATTCTTGTTTTATTTCTATTTATATTTATTTAGAGCTTTAGTATTGTCGTTATTTATATTTATTTTATTATTATTTAATATTTATTTAGCTATTACTATCTATTTATTTATTTTCCTTGTAATTTCAATATTATATTATATTAGCTATTAATTTGTTTAATTTTTATTGTTTATTGTTTATTATTATTTATTATTTATTATTAAGGGACATTATATACTCCCCCACTTTAAGGAACTTCATCTCGAAGTTAAGTTGAATTATTTAACATTTTATTTTGTTATTTATTACTTCATGTTTTCCCTACACCCTCTGCTGAACTAGTATAACCAGCAAGCATCAAAAGTTTTCAGAACACCTAGGAAATCCCAAGGAATCTCTATCCTTCTTCCCACTTTCAGAACTAGGCATAAGCCTTCCCAGTCTGTATCCTAGGCCAAGGTTGGCCCCAAGGATCGCACCTGACTCAGACCTCATTTGCCCCAAGGCAGGAATCCGGTACAATACTCAATGACTCCGGGCATCTCGCAAGGTTGGCCCACTCCCTCCACAACTCACTAAGGCACACAACCCCAGGCATCAAATTCCTTACACCCCCACCAGACTTCGGCATCCCAATCCAGTAATAGGCACCTAGCCTAGAACATCAAGCACTTGGCCTCCTTAAGATGGTTCCATAGCCATTCAAGAGCTATCCATCAAGAGCTACGCAAGACAAAGGAACCACTGGCATATGTAGTTTTGATTGAGTTTGTCCCCGGCCTATATGGTGTTACTTATTCTCCCTCGTGCATATGGGCTCGCACGAGATCATCAAATAAACAGGCTCTCTTGGCCCATTTGTGGAGTCCTGTCAATCATCGCACCTCAACATGCTACCAATGCATTAACTATACCATCATAGTATCATAGAAAATAATCCACATGCCAAGTCTTTCATGTCATCAGGAGAACATCCATCATTGTTAATCACAACATTATGAATAATAACGAACTGCATGCTCATGCATGTCATAAATTTGTATGCAACTATCACATGCTTCACCTCATGAAATGCCATCATAAGTTATAACATCAACATATTTGCATCAAAGGCATATCATGACATCACATAATAAATGAACCACATGTCAATAAACCTCATATTATAGCATCATAATTCCTATGCTATGTTATGTATATCATATCCATCATGAGTATTCAACATTAAATACCTATCATCACATAGTAAATGAATATGTCAATATACCTCGACATAAAATCATAATGCCTATGCATATTATCATCATCATAAGGATACATAATCACTATAAGAACCATATGTGCATCATTATCCTCCTACCATTATATCATGAAACCTCATGTAACATTATACTCAACATCGTAATAGTTAATTAAACTAAACTAAAATCATAGTGTACGATTTAGATGTATCACAATATAGCTTTATAACTTTTTATCAACAACCATTCTTTAAAAATATATTTTGAAAATAGTATGCATCATTAAAGAATAGAAAGTTGACTATTGGAATTGATTAGTTTGCATTTTGTAATGTGTTGCAGCTAACAAGCCAACCCTTAGATGGATGCTTATTAAAATCATTTAGGAGTAACCCCAACACAATGTTGTTTTGGATAGCTTTATTAAATTAGATAGGAGATAACTCAACTCTGAGAAATGATATAAGCAGAATCAAAATGATTTGTTCTAATTCAAAAAAGCTTGGAATTACAATGCATCCGATGAAAACACATAGAAAGGACTAAAAGTAATTCTGCATAACCAGCACTTGCAAATTTTTGAAGATCACTATGTAGTTCCCTACTATAAAATACATTCCATGACATGTAATTTTCTTGAGGCATAAGTAAGTAGAGAAAAGAAAAATAAATTTTGTGTACATACAACTGTGGCAATCACTTCTACGTAATTCTATTCTCTTAGATTCAGATGCAAGATTATATGGATTGCCAATTTGAAAAAAAAACGAATTGAGAGAAATTGGTAAAGAGTGAGTGATAAAGGGTTTTCATTTGGACCATGGATTTTATTTGGTTAACAGTGGTAATCAATTGGAAATTTCTTGGCTTTGAACCAATGATGAAACCCTTCCAACGTTGTAACACTGACCTGTGATTCTGAATATAGCCCACAATCCCAATTATCAATTGATGTATGAATGCAAGATCAAAATTAAGTGAAAGAGGAGACGTCAGCCAGAGAAACCTGAAATTTGCCAATTCAATAGTCCCATATTAAGATGGATTTCTGCAATGAGTGAGTTTGAATACACAGTGAAGTTTTCTCCTTCATTTCAAATTTCCTAACAAAATGAAGAATCACTAGAGTTAGAATGAGAGGGACCCTTTAGAAAGAAAAAGAGCACTTCACACTCAAGAAACTTGTTGAATATGGACTGATCAACAATTTTTTTCTCAAGCTACAAGAGATCAATGAGGTAATAGATATAAATTTGCTCGACAACTTGACTGTAAAACTCCCCAAACAACTTTACTTTAAAACTTTCGATGCCTCAAATCTTTGACAAATATACTCTCATAAATGCCCACGAATTTGATAATAGTATCTCAAATTTTTTCTCACGGATTGGAGGAGAAAGGAGGCCTAGAAACCCTACAACCTTGATGAAAATAAGTTAGAATAAACTCACAGCTAGCCCAAACATTGCCTTAGAAAATAATTGACAAAAATATGGCAGTTCCTAGAAAGATTAGGCTCTCCAAAAAAAATGTAATTAACCCCTGCATAATTAATGTTCTCACATTAGGTAGAATATATGTGCTATATGCCCAACGCAGAACTTGTCAAAACAGTAAGGGCTATATCAATCAAATATATGCCAAATTGAACAACAAAAACCTTTCTATAATTGATCTCTTCAGAAATTGTTGGAGTTCATCTTCAGCAATTCAGTATTTGATTGCAAAATGGGAGAATTTTAGAAAAAAAAAAAAAAA
>APFE030380129.1:15507-29463 GCA_000404065.3 Pinus taeda
GAGGAAAAAAATGAAGGGAATACCAGAGTTTGGAAAGTAATGGAGCCCCCTATAATTTTTTTGAATCTATATTAATAGACTAGTCCTCGCCAAGTGATGTACCTTGCTTGGATTTTTTTTTCTTTTCTTTTCTTTTCCTTTTTTTTTTTTAATTAGTATGTCCATGCATCTAAATTTATTTAAAATATATATATAATTATTGTAAACAGAAAGGCTATATTTGTATTTATTTCTCTCAAATTTAGTTTGACTATATTTTTCTTGATCATCACAAACAAAATAATTGGAAAAAATAATTTAGTATTTTTCTCATAAATTTTATTTAGAGGTTACACAGAGTTGAAACCCGCTCTAATACCATATGTAACATCCCCGAAGTTAAAACATGTAATTAATTAGATTAATCATGTGATTTATAATCAACATGCAATTTATCAATTAATTGACATCAAATTTCAATAAATGAGTAGAGACTACTTCCCTGTGGTGATGATGTTTCTCACTTGTGATTTTAGGGTTGAAAGCTAGTTGAATTCTGCTAACTGCAACGAAGTTTTGGAGATGACTCTCCACCAAACCGTAGGCTTAGTTGCACAAAATCTTGCTACAACTGGCCACCCCCGAGCCCTTAATCAACGTACTACTGCTAGGGAATCCTTTGTCTAACAACATTATTCTCCCAAGAGAATGGATGATGGAATGCCTCTCATCTTCCTCAACATCTATTAAATAGAGCAAACATTGGAAGGGTAACCACATGCACAAACTCCATGTGTCAACATGCAACTTTATTGCTTTCTTGTTTTATTTCTTTTTTTTTACTTTTTGATAGCTTTACTGATTTTTTAGTGCTTTCTTGTTTTATTTCTATTTATATTTATTTAGAGCTTTGGTATTGTTATTTATTATTATTTTTAATTTATTATGAAGGGACATTACATTCATTGGGCATTTGTCTAAATTATTCCATTTACTATTTCTATACTCGTATTGAATAATTGAAGAAAGTGAAAGTATTAAATTGGATGCTATTGGATATTATTGAAGTAATAGTTTTACCATAGAACAAATTGGTGAAAAATTAACAAGGGGTGAATCAGTAGGGTGTCTTATTATTAACTTTCACCAATTTAAACTTCTCTATTAAGTCACATATATTCACCAGCAATGCATTATATCATCACATGAATATCAACAATGTAAGTAGCTAAATCAAAAAATCATGAGAGAAACTATACATAACAAAACCATCAAATATAACCACAAAAATAATCACACAAGAGACACAATTTATTTGGTGGAATACCCTTCATCGGGCAAAAAACCACCCTTGTTGCTACCGCATTGCTCTAAATCTTGTATTAAGTAAATAATGTCTTTTATATAGATTTCCTTACTCCCATCAGCATGGAGACTCAACCTCATATATAATTAGTTGACTTCCATCATGTAGAAGACTTGATTCTATTGATCATCTCGGAAGATTGTATTTTCACACGGATCTACGGACTACCATCTGCAAAAAGCCACCATGATCAATGATCCTCGACTAGCTTCATTTGGACTATCCAGCTCCAATTGGATGTAGAAACTATTTCTTTCACTGAATCTTTGAAACCACTACTCCACTCTCATGAAGTCACTTCTCCTCTACTCTATGTGGACCTCCTTTCATATATTTTCACACTAGATCCCAAAGATTTTTTCTCAACTCAATTCAACTTTGTAATATGATCTTCAATAGAAAGACACCATCAACAAATAAAAACACCAGAAAGATATTCTCTCCACAGAAGAAAAATAGTGGCCATGGTATATGCATCAAATATAAATAACAAAGTCATTAGCAGCTAAAATAAATCTCAAAGTCATCCATAACATCAAAGCCTCACTCAAAAATATAATTACTTCATAATATAATCAATAGTGTAAAACACAATCGCTATGTGCCAAATGCATGAGCAACATTTGCAAAACAAATGTGACAGCCATAAACTATATATTTTAACCTTGTAAAAAAATCACCTGTAGATGAATTCATAGAAAATAGAAAATATACAATGGCAAGAAACACAAAACAAATACACATATATTTTTGGCTGGATCCCAAAACCGAGTCTACTAGATTGATTTTTCATTATGCTCATTTCAATGTTACAATACATATATATATATACATGTCAAAGAATTCATAAACTCCAATCCATTAACCCGGGATTATAACATAACCATAGTTCCCTTGACCGGATCTACAAAATACCATGGGTAGAAAACCATCATGCCCAAAACCATGTGGAAACCCATGCAAAAACCATAGGTAGGCTTGTCCACCTAATATAGGGTCAAAAAGAAAATCCCAAGGCATTGTCTTGAACCGTGTGTAGGGGGGTACCACTTCCATAAAACCCCCAAATAGGGGGGGTTGTGCCGCCCCTGTGACCCCCCTACTACACTTGATGCAATGAATAGGGAATTGTAGTCGTGGAAAGAATAGAACACACAACCAACATTCTCTCACTTGTTTTATTTTCCACACAAGGGGTCATAAGAGAGCTTTGTCATTGGTCCAACCCTACATTGCCTATTGTTTCTCTACGCCAAGAAAACTTCTTAGTGCTCATAGACTTTGTCAATGCATATGTAACATCATTCAAAATGTCCACCTTTACCAGCAACACTTTTTTTTCCTCAACCATATCCCTCACAAAGTGATACTAAAAATCAATGTGATTTTTATTTGAATGATAAGTAGGGTTATTTTCCAAGAAAATTGTTCTTTGGCTATCACAAACTATCCTTATAGCTTGTTTTACTAACCCCATACTTGAACACAATATCTATAACCAAATTTCTTCCTTTCTTGCATGAGCGATTTCCACGTATTTTGCCTCTGTAAGTGAAAGTGCCACTACAGGCTGCCTCTTCCGCATCCAACTGACTGCACCTCCAAATAGGTTAAACACATACCTACTTATAGATATTCTCTGATCCAGATCTCTAGCCTAGTCTACATCAACAAAGCCATGGATGTCCAAAACTCTATCAAATCCTAGTCTTCCTTGGTAGCATAGACCATAATCACTAGTGCCACACAAGTACCTGAAAACCCGCCTCATTATTGTCTAATGCTCCTTCCCTAGTTTTTACATAAACCTTCTCAATACTCCCATTTCATATGCAGTGTATGGTCTAGTACAAATCATTTCATACATCAGGCTATTAGTTACACTTTCATATGAAGCACAAGACATATCGTCTTCCTCTTCTTGTCTTGGGACACTATTTAATAGATAGATTTACACCTTTAGGAATAGGAACCTTCGTTGATTTACTATCTTGAATTTTAAACCTCAACAGTATTGTGTCGACATACTTCCTTTCGTTTAACCAAAGCTTCCCCTTTGTTGGATCTCTTTTAGTTTCTATGCCCAAAATATAGCTTGCGACACCAAGATCCTTCATGTTGAATTTGAAGGAAAATTGGGTCTTCAAATCCTGGATTATTTCTTTGTCATTTCCAATCAGCAAAATATTATCCACATACAAGACTAGAAAAATAATATGGTCACCAATTAATTTAAAATACACACATTGATCTACTTTTCTTCTAGTTAAGCCAAGTCCCCGTATCTATGTATCAAATTTCTGATACCACATCCTTGGTGACTGTTTTAACCCATACAAATGCTTTTTTAACCTACATGCCAGTTCTTTCTTTCCCTTCACTGCAAAGCCTTCAGGTTGTATCATTTAGATCTCTTCTTCTAGATACATGTGAAGAAATATTGTCTTCACATCCATCTATTTTACCTCAAAATAAAAAGAAACAACAATAGATAAAAATAATCTAATAGAAGCTATGTTGGAAATAGGAGAAACAATATCACCAAAATCAATTCCCAACACCCAGGAATAACCTCTTGCTACCAATCGAGATTTGTATTTATCCACCTTGCATTATGCATTCATCTTCTTCTTAAACACCTATTTTCTCCCAATGGGTTTCCTTCTAGTTGGAAACTCCACCAGATCTCAAGCCTCGTTTTTGTCTGAAGATGACATTTCATCAACCATGGCCTCTTTCCATAGTTTTCCATCCTCTAAATCTATTACCTCCCTAACAGTTTTGGTATCCTAATCAATAATAAATAAATCAAAATTTGAACATAAATCAGATGGACTATACCTTTTTGGTTACCTTCTTTCTCAAATTGATATTCTCATAGCTCAAGTTTTTGGCTCTTCATATTATGATTCCTATTCTGTTGTACACTCTAATTCTTCCCCCTTTAGCTCAAACTCTATTTTCCCATGTCACTTTGGTAGCAATTCATGTTTCATAACATATTTCACCTCTCGAAACACCACACCTCATCTATACACAACCTTCCTCATTACTGGGTTCCAAAGCCTATAACATTTTAAACCATCCTTATACCCAATAGAGATTCACCTTTCAGATTTTCTATCCAACTTGGCTATTTTCTCCTTTAGAACATGTAAATATGCATCACAATGAAATAACCTCATATGTGAAAGAGAGGGTTTCTTAATATTCCATACCTAATGTGGATACTTATCCCCCAAAGTTGATAAAGGTGATCTATTAACCAAGTAACACATAGTCTCCACTGCCTCTGCCCATAATTCCTATCTTAACCCAACACCATTGAGCATGTTTCTTTCCTTTTCCATAAACGTCCTATTCATTATTTTTTCAACTCCATTTTACTAAGGTGTGTATGGGTTATTCTTATGTCACGCTATATCACACTTCTTATAGAACTCTTCAAATTCATTCTTTCAGAACTCTCCACCATTATCTATCCTCAACACCTTTATCATATTTTTTTTCTAGTTTTCCACTAGAGCTTGAAATTCTGAAATTCTTTAGACCTGCCAAAGACTTCAGGTTTATTCCTGAGGAAATATATCCATGTATTCATTGAGAATTTATCTATAAATGATACATAGTACACATACTTACCTAGTGATGGAACCAACACCGGTCCAAACACATCAATGTTCACAAGCTCTAATATCCCTTTCGCTTTCTTAGCACTAGATGTGAAACTCACCCAACTCTGCTTCCCATATACACAATGTCAAATAAATTGAAATATAGAGATAAATTAGAAAAAAATTCTACCATACCATTACCATGAAGTATCCGAAGGCCCTTTTCTCCAATATGTCCAACCCTTTGATGCCATAGCATGGTCTTTTCTCCAAAGACCACTACATTTTCTACTCCCCTTTCAGGAACCAAAAAAGTGTTGCACCCATCAATAACAATACTACCCAAAATCTTTTACAAATTTCTAATCTCAAATCACCACATCAATACCGGTTCTCCCTGAACCATCTTACAGGTATCTTTCTCGAACACTATTTTTACACCTGCATCATCCATCTTTCTTATAGAAATCAAATTTCTGACCAATGCAAGAATATAAAGAACAATTGTAAGTGTTCTAATCCTTTCACCTTGAAACTTTAGCTTTAGTTGTCTACATCCAATGATTCTAGCCTTCCTATCATCCCTTAAGAAGACATCACGACCATCAAATTTCTCATACTCATAGAACAACTCCCTATGGGGACTGAAGTGAAATGATGCACCTGAGTCAATCAACCATGCCTCATTATCTACATGTGTACTCGAAGAAGAAGACAAGTAAACATCCCCACCTTCATCTGAGGTGTTTTTCGCCTCCATAGAAGGAGCTTCATCAAATACATTTCCTTTCTCAGAAGTATTAGATCTACAGTCCTTTATGTATTTCCCTTCCTTTCCTCATTTCTAGCACAAATTTACAAGTTTTCCTGGAGATTTAGATGTCCCACTCGAGGTTTTTCCATCTCATCTCCTCTGATAGCAAGGATGAGATTATTTCATCAAACTTCAAGGTAGTTGTATTGCTACCAATTGCAACAACTAGACAATCCAACGAATATGGTAGAGAACACAACAAAAATGGTGCACTTATCTTCATATGAAACTTTAATATCAATAGATAAAAATTGGCTTACCACAATATCAAAGGTGTTCAAATGATCTATCACTGAGTCTCCATTCTTCATCCTCAGGTTATACAAATTTTTCCTTAGGAATAGTATGTTCACTAGAGACTTAGATTGGCACAAAGTCCCTAACTTGTCCCACAGATCATTCATTGTAGCTTCCCCTGATACATTCAAAAATACTCAATGTGAGAAGCACAACCATATTTTTTCCTTATAATCAAAATTTTCCCACTCTTCAGCTGAAATTTCCATTGGTTTAGTACCTAGATCTACCGTGATCCATTGATCTTTATCCACTAGCAGACCTGTCATATTGAGTTTCCACAACTCGAAACTTCAACCATTAAATTTCTCGATCTCTATCTTTCCATTGCTCCTCATCTTCTTTCACCACAAGAATTGATCCCCCAGATCTCCCACTGAATAGGGTCTACCACAAGCCTAAGAAAAACCCCTTAGCAATAAAGGTTTCCCCTTGAAAAAGAAACAACTCTGATATTGAATGTAGATTTTAACTCTGTATAGAAATTACCTACAAATGAGTTCTTAGAAAACATAAAATATACAATGGATAGAAACACAAAACAAATACACAAATATTTTAACCTAGATCCCAAAATTGGTACTACCATATTGATTTTTCATTATGCTCCTTTCAATGTTACAATACATATATATGCTTGACGAAGCATTCATAAACACTATTCCATTGACCCTAGATTAGAACATAACCATAGTTACCTTGGCCAGATCTACAAAATGTGATGGGAAAAAAACCATCATGCCCAAAACCATGTGATAAACCCATGCACAAAACTATGTGTTATAACAAGCTCTCAATCTCTACCAACATATGCTACTAAATCTCATTATATCTCTAATATGCAATATGAAGTTTTGAATCAATACACTGCTTCAACAAATAAATCTTCTCATGATGCTCCCATTAACACTCATGCACAATCTATCATCCCTCTTGACTAGGTCTAAACCATTCCTCTACTTCTTTGTAGCCTTCTCACTCACGTACTAACTTCATCAATCACACCCAACTCCAAAATAGATAATATAAAACATGTGGGGAGAAGTTTACTTTTAGGATGGGATCAATAGTGCAAAAATTTGACAAAAAAAATCATCAACCATCACTACTTCTACAGTAAACGAATTCACACTCATTGGAATACTTTTCAAACCAATTTTAGCATTTTTCAATTAATCTATAAGCCTCTTGATCTTTCCAAGTCGAATTAATCCATATGTGCACGAGGAATGCATAGAAATTATAGCTAAATACACAAATGCATGCACAATATTGGATGATCTAAGTTGTAACCACATGCACAGGCTTGTCTCCATGGGGTTGGAGCCTTTCAACCACATGCACAA
Source organism: Pinus taeda (assembly GCA_000404065.3). Lineage (NCBI taxonomy): Eukaryota > Viridiplantae > Streptophyta > Pinopsida > Pinales > Pinaceae > Pinus > Pinus taeda. The sequence goes on from APFE030380129.1 coordinate 22,924, forward strand.
AACTGCATGAGTGTGGTTGGGGTGGAGGATGGAAGAACACTAATAAAAACACCTCAGATCCTACTCAAACTTCTACCAGAGCTTGATAAGCCTTTGTAGGACCTATGGAAGAAATTTTCACCTTTGAAACACTTATGAAAATAGCCTAAGCATGTCTCCTAAGTGTCACAGTCAAGTTGATCTAAGGCTAATAAACAAGTTTTGGCATGACTACTAATAAGTTCTCCACTCTCCAAAAACACATGCACAAGATACAACACATGTGTACACCATTGTACCATCTCAACACCATTATCATCATCATCATGAGGCCAAACCATCACTACAATAAGTCATCCCCATGAGAATAAGAATGAAGACCTAGATGAAGACCTAGTTTCCATCTCAATTTGTGTTCCAACTCAACAACATGAATGACACATGACCCATCATTTTTATCTCTTTTATATCTATATCATCCACCTATAATAACATCTTTAATGCATCCAATCAATGCATAACAAGGCATAAAAAAATGGAAATCAATGCACATGAAAACACATGCAAACACAAGATAACTCCCCCATGACCACCATGCTTCCAACAAGCTACATCATCAAAGGTTGACATCAATTCCAACATAACTATGATGCAAGAAAGTGTTCCCTCTATGGACAGAGGCAACCCCTCTAGCTCTAGTGTGGGTCTAGTCATAACAAGGACAAAACAACAATTAATTCCCTTAAATAGTCATCGTTGGAGGCCTACCTCAAACCAGTGGTCGATGAAGTTCCGTTGCACTGCTCCAGCTTCCATTTCCTTCTCCTTAATGAGAAATCGACCTGAAACACCACGAGAGAATAGAAGAGCACATAACGAAAGACAACAATGATATATTTATTCATCAAGTCAAGCAGTCATGAGCTATTAAGTAAATTACATACAAGACATAAGAAATCATCATTGATTGTATTAATAATGAAACAAGAGCAAAGCTTACAACCAAGTCTTGACGTCGCAAGCCTTCTCAGAGGGTCCAACCAGTGTGTTTCTTCAAGCATTCACTCTCAAAGATGGGTCTCCCAAATATAAATATATCTCTCTCTCTCATCCACAAGATTTAACACAAGGTTAAGGGCACTCCACACCTTCTTGCAAATTATGTAGCAATCCCACACTTGTCACACTCACACTAAAACTATCTACCAAACTCAGAAGTAGCAGTAGCACTATACAACCAAAATAGCTAGCAGATGATAGCAATGGTGAGTGATTTTATAGGAGAAGGAATCTCCATGACATGAGGGAGAGGGAGCTTATCGTCAGGGCAAGTAGCACAAAAGACGGAACTACCACGCCAAGGGGGGAAGGGAAACCCAAACTGACCCAACAACCAGGTCTAGAGACATCCAGAAGGCCGACCGTTCGAATGAATTCGTCCAATCTAGATCATCATTGGTCGTTAACTAAGATTTAGCGCTAACACCACTAGGAGGCAATGTATGGAGACTGGCCATCAACAAAAATAGCTAATAGCCTCGTGTAGGGGCTTGAAATCTAACCGTTGTCAGAAACAGGTGTACTCGAGTGATGGGGTAGTGAAAGGATTGTTTATGACAGGGGTCTGTAGTGTCCTATCTAGGAGTGCTAGATCGGTCTAAATTAATTGTCAACCAGGGTGCGTTTACTTAGAGGCGTGTGCCTAAAATATATAAGCATAAAGGATCTACTCTAAACCTATGACTCCTAAGTACAGTGCTGGGATTGAATCTATTGTTAAACTAGCAATCACAGTCTTAACTAAGCATTAAATCATATGATATTAACAACTGAAATGCAATTCATATCATGCTGTATATGACTATCTTGAAAGGCTCGGTCCCCTTACAGAGACACCAACATGCAACCCCTGTTCAATATCATTCAGCAATCATGAATATTTAATGAAGGCATGCAAAGGAAAATTCATAACCATTATCCATATCAGTGTTTAATATACAACCCCGGGATCGAATCCTTTACGGGATGCAATTCACAATCCAGGAGAGGGTTATTCAACACATGTACAGACATCTAATTAACGCATTCATCACTACAATCAAATCTCTGAATATATATATATATAAATCGCATTCAAGTTTCATTCAAACGAATTGATTGTAAACGAAATTAAAACTACAATGTGAATATAATGCAAACATAAACGAAATGTGAACATAAACGAAATGTATTTCGGTATACCACACATGCAGGGCCCGTCCGCGTCTCTGGCACACCGAGATAATCACACCACGATCACAGTATTAAAACGAAGGATGCAATATCAGATTGAAAACCAAAGGTTCTGTTCAGAAGGGACAATGGAAAAACGTAACTGTAATATCAAACGATAGTGTGTATGTGTAAACGAACATAGGTCCCGATCTGGTCTTTTAATTACATGCGTTACATCCCTTGAAAAATGGATGTTTATCCATAGCGGCTGTTGCTGCTTTCGGTAAAAAACACAGAGATGTTCCTAATCGACTTATGCATAAAATCAAAATCAAAATAGGAAACAACTTAAAATCAAATGGACAAAAACTGAACGTTGTTGCTGCCTTTGTGCCAACATGCCAGAGTTGACTAAGCGTTGACCGTGCATATAGGAGGAACGTTTCCAATGCGGGATAGGTGCTTGTCCATGCTTGGACATTCCTCTTTTCGTCCATGCCTTTCGCTCCTACCTAGCTGCCATGCCACATGTCACATAATAAGCCATTTACAGGTTGTTGAGACTTCCTGTAGTGATTTAGGCCTAAAATCCTAGTTTAGCAACACAAAACCCCTAAATCAATTAATATGCATTTCAACAACTATAAACTATTAAATTAATTAATTTCCAAGGCATTTGAGGAATGGATGATGAGAAAAAGGTAGGAAATGGTCATTTTTTTGGGAGGGAAAAAGGGTCTTAGAATGGTACCAACATCTCTCCCCGACTTAATGACTTGGCATGTCCTCATGCAACCCTGATGTGCTTCCTTTGAACTCAGTTCCTGCCTGTACCTCTGCTGCCTTGAGTAGTGTGTCAACGTTCTTCTTTACCTGGGCGTCTTTTTGGTCGTGGAGTTCCTGTTTCAGCCTTCTGTACTTTTCCTTTAGGGTCTTCTTTTGGCTGTACCACTTGGTGGCCCACTTGCAAATGTCGGTCTCCTCTGCTTCCAGCTCACTAACCCGCTCTTTCAACTTGTCGTTTTTCATTTGAATTTCCTTGCTCTGTGTACGGAGCATTTGATTTTCCTTTAATGACCTTCTCTAACATATTGGCTTCCATGAGCTCCTCTTTTAGTTTTTCGATTTGCTGCTCTAGTTTCTTATGTTTCTTACCGGGAGGTGGAGACCCTTTCTCATGCTTGTTATTGCTCTCGACTTCTATATCAACTCCCGGGGGTGAGTGGATTTCAACATGCACATCGGCTTCTGGCTTTGGTGGTGAATAACCACTGCTTTGAATGTCCATCTGTACAGGCACATTAGACTCTTCTTGTAGCTGGACTTTCGATGCCCTCCTCGTCCTTCTTGAGTAGGTGGTGAACACCTTGTCTTGTTCTGCTCTTTTTGCTTCTTCTTTCCTCATCTGTCTGGTTCTTACATTGCTCACAGGTACCTTGTTGGCTCTGGATGAGGCCGGAATCTCCTCATCAATATCTCTCATAAACCCTGAGTCCTATGGTGATTTTTCTTTTTCTTCCTCGTCTCTAATCTGGTTGGCCATGAGGAATTCCTTCCATGTCTTTCCTTGTCTTTGCATTTCGTCTTCAATAAGGATTTTAATTAAACCGAAATGGTATAAACTCTTATCCTCATTCCCTTTTTGCTTCTGAACAGTTTTAGACATTTTGGTTAGGCTTTGTAGCAAGAAATATGGCAAGCTAATAACGCATTGTTTCTTTATGTGCAGCAGCAGTTTGATGTGATACAGATAGACGATGCTATAGCGGCCTTCACAGGTCACAAACTTCTGGAGGATGTAAACCATCTCGTCCCAAGGATGAACGAGCCAACTTCGTGGGACACCCTTCTTCCAATTTACTGTTGAGACTCGTGACCTGGACATAAATTGGGTCCACGATTTTTCCTTAAACTGCTTGGTTTTGAAGTATTTTTCACCCTCTGGACTAACCCCTGTTGCTTGGGCAATGGTGTCCTCTGAGACTCTAAATGAGAAAGTCCCTATCAAGGCCTTCTCCCCATTGAACGTGAATGCAAATTGTTTGGCAACTTCCTCGTTGCTTCCTTTGAATTTTTCTAGGAATGGTAACCACTGTATGTCCCTGAGGATTGAAATACAGTCCTCGTGGTACTGAGAGCTGTCAAATATCTTTGGCTCGACCCGGCTGGTCATTTTGGCAGAGGGTTGGGCTTCCTATCTTGCGAATTTTAACAAGGAGGTTGAGTGGTTACCTGAGATAATCGCTCCTTTAATGCCCACTGTGCTGTTGGGTCGATTTGGTATGGAGCTCGACGAGATTCGAAACTCTATCCTCGGTCCTTTTTATGGGAGCTTATGCTTGTGGAAGCTTATGCACCAGTGCCTGTAGTTGGAATTTGATACCACTGTGTATAATCCTGGGAGTAAATAAAAACGACCACTGTTTTTCTTTGTAATGAGCTCGATGCATTTAATTTCAAACAGAGGAATGATGACAGTATTTACTTGTATGAACGTTGTGATAGGAGCGCCAAGAGGTGTGTGTACGTCGGGTGGTGAATCATCACTCGGCCCATGCAACCAAATGAATAGGCCGGTTGTCCTTTGCTTTGGAGAATGACCCCCCCTTTTTTTATATATTTTTTTTATTTGATTTTTTCAAAAAGGGGTATTCTATTAATAAAAAGGTATTCTATTAATAAAAAAATTCAAAAATAATAACCATATGTCATGTTGGTATTCTTCTAAGGGATAAATTTCGGAAATGGATATGGCGGTAATGGTTGTGGATATGGAATGTTTAGGGAGTATTAGAGTGAGGAGTGTATGAATTTTAGAGTAGGGAGATTGGGGTAGGGAAGAATTTTAGGGAAATAAGAGAGAATGGAAATATGCCTTGGAACTAATTACTAACAGTCATAGCTATTAAAATAACATAAAAATAAATCTAGGAAATTAAGTGTTAAAAACAAGGAATACATTACACTATTTGAGTGCTGTGGCATTGACATCTGAGTAGAGCTAGCTTTGACTGTGGTTTGATTTCTTTGCTGTGTAACAGGTCCCTTAAGGCATGCACAGGTCCCTCTGTAGTGCTGAAGATGTTCATGCAATTCTTTGTATGCATGCAGGTGCTGCTGAGCTTGGTTGCTTGATTGATGAAGTCCTGATGAAGTCCTGATCCTGTTGTTGTAGAAATTTGCTGAAGATGTATTGAAATGACTTTTCTTTTGAAGTATCAATCTCCTAACAGTTCCCTTTTATATGTCTAAACAGGTCCCTTACTGCTGATATTCTGTTGGTGCTGGAAGCATGGTCTCTTTGGACAGAACAGGTCCCTTTGATAGAAGGCAATAACAAGACAGCTTATTCATTGAAGCCTGGAATGGTGGAGGAAAATTAAAAATTACAGTGGAGAGATAAAAAAAAAAAAAAAAATACTGATGCTCCTCTCCCCCACAAAATTTTTGACTTGTCCGCAAGTCAACATTCAGCTGAAAGCATGAAACAATGATAAAGAAAAGAATTCTTACTTGCCAACGAATTGGTTTTCAAGTAGGAATTCGAGGTTAGAGTGTGCCAGAATCTGGTTTTCACATCTAACCCATTTATTTGTTTTAAAATATATATATATTTTTTTTTTTTTTTTTTTTTTTTTTTTTTCTCTTTTTTTTTATGTTTTTTTTTTTCAAAAATTGAAAGAAAATACTAAGGTAGAGAGACTGCAGCTGAGGGCTGCAGTATCTCAACCTCACTTTGTTGAGAAACTGTGTGTAGAAAATCTTCCTTGCTGATGGGCTTGGTGTAAAGTTTCAAGCGGTGCCCATTTACAGTGAAGGAATGGCCTTCCCCATCAATAGTTGTGAGCTTTACAGATCCATTGTCATAAACTTGGACAATTTCATAAGGGCCCATCCAGTGGGTGGTGAACTTGGCCTTGTGGTCTCTAAACTTAGAGTCGAAAAGGAGAGCCCAGTCACCTTCCTTAAATTGTTTCTTCTTTATATGAGCATCATGCCACTGCTTCCTTTGCTTTTGCATGAGGATTGTGGTCTCCTCTGCTTGCTGCCTCATTTCATCCAGCTGGTTAAGCTGCTGGATCCTTTCTTTTTGTGCCTCATCCAAGTCAATCTGTAAATCAGCAGCTAGTTTAAAAGTGTGAATCTGAAACTCAATAGGAAGCATTACCTCCTTACTGTACACCAATTGGTATGGTGTAAAGCCTGTAGTATCCTTCCAGGTGATTCTGTAAGCCCAGAGTGCATCCTTGAGTTTTTCCTCCCAATTTTTCCTGTTCATGGCAACAGTTTTAGTAATGATCCCCTCCAAAGTTTTGTTTGTAGATTCCACCTGCCCATTGGCCTGTG